>JBCEWD010194769.1:0-12683 GCA_039654425.1 Cataglyphis rosenhaueri | reverse complement strand
TATATATATATACAAAGTGTCCGAAAATTCGTGCAACATCCTTTAACAAAAGGTAGAGGGTGTTATTCCGAACGAAAAAGTACTGTATCATTTTTTTCTATAATGCTTAATAAAAGAGTTATTACTGAGTGAAGTCTGACCTATCACCGCCGATCTTTAGCTGGACGCACGGTCGGTGAGCCGCGCGCCTGGTAGTGTGCGTGAGCGCTCAGCGTTTATATTTCCTTTAAGGGTGTTGCGCGAATTGCCGGACACTTTATATATATATATATATATATATATATATATATATATATACACACGAAACAATAAAATGTGTGAAATATGACAGTGAGAGTGAGAGTGACTAGTGACAGATGTCAATATAACCATATTATTATAAATATTATATATACATTAATTAAAAATTATTTATATCCCATGGGTTGAGCGCCTATCGGGCGCGTCTCCGGGCGGCAGATAGGAGGATGCCCAGGAGGCCTCAGGGTTTCTGACCCAAGCAGGCTCCTGGATTGTAGTGGCTATAACTGGTTCCGCGGGCGTAAAACCCTGTCGGAGGCTGAGAAGGCTACTGTCACGGACCGACTTCCCAAGTCAAGCTGGAAGCTAACGTGGTGAGGGCTGCATGGCATTGGGGGTGCAATGTCGTGAATGATGCCTCTGGGGCACCGGCCGAAACTTCAGAGTATTTAGCCTTGCCTGGGCATGCGGGACTCTGACCGGGCGGACTTCCGTTCTTTAGCTTCTTGTGGGACCAAGTATGGAGTCTAATTTAAATTTTAAAGCTAATGACGGTCTTGGGGGCTCCCATTCTCAGGGATAGCGGCCTCGACTTCTGAATGGGTTTTTTAGGGCCCGGGAGGAAACGGGGTCGCTGTCGGTGAAGCAGCGGCTTTTCGCAAGAGGAACCGCTGTGGAACCGAGAAAAGGAGGGCCAAGAGAGACAGAGAGCTGGCCTTAGCAAGGTCATGTCCCTCTTCCTCCGGGGCTCTTGAGGCGACACCTAAGGGGATGGAAAAGAGCCAATCGGCAAAAGGGGTCGGACGGGCTCTAGGGATACACTCCCCTTCAGTGCAAAGGGTAGCTAAGAGACCTAAGGCTCAGACAACTGGGCCCTATGTTTCTGCTGCCGATCGGCTGGCGAGGGCTCCCAAACAGACAATGACTCTGGAATAGTTGACCTACGGGGTGGCCGCGGAAATGGCGGCGATTCGGAAAGGCTCTCTTCCTCGCTTCACCGGGACTGCGGTGCTCTGTAACTGTGCCGTCGTTATCAGGGGGGAAGATGAGATGGCACTCAATTGGCTCTCTGAGCGAATTAGCCACATCTCTCCTTGGGAGGGCGCCAAGTTCAGGGTGTTGGGCCTGGACGCGCTTCAAAGGCGGCACATGGAGGCTGTCTGGGTTCCGGGTCCTCTGGTGCCTGCGGCGGCGGTTCTGGAGCTGCTGGAGAGGCAGAATCCGGGCATCGCCACGGCCAACTGACAGATTTTTGCCGAGAATGTTTGGGCTTCCCCTGAGGGGAGGAACCTCATTTTCGGCATCTCGAAGTCCAGCGTTCTCAGGTTGAGGACGCGAGACTTTAAGCTTAGCTATGGGCTCGAGGAGATCTCTATGGGTCTGCTCGGGGCTCGTAGCGTGGCGACGGGGCAGGGAGAATTCCAGCCAGCGTCGGGCCCTTAAAATGGGATTCACTCAGATTAATTTGCACCACAGCAAGGGTGCCTCGGCTGTTCTGGCCAGAAGCATGGCTGCATATATGTATCACCCTGATGCCGGAACCCTGGGTTTTCAAGCTGCATTAGGGGCATTGCGGCCTGTGGTAGACTCTTCAAGTCTCCCACAGAGCCCAATTCCAGGGCCGCAATTACGGTAAAGGGATTGGAAGCCCAGCTCTTGCCGGAGTTCTGTTCCAGGGATGTTGCGGCGATCGTGGTGGATTTTCGCAGATCCAACACAGGCGAGACCAGGAAAGTGAGCTCAGCGTACTTTCCGCATAAAGAGGAGGGCTCATTTCCGCCAGAACCCGTGGTCAAGCTGATGGAGTACAGGCCAAGGGGCTACCGCTGATTGTAGCGTGCGACGCTAATGCGCACCATACGGTCTGGGAGTAGCAATATCAATGATCGGGGAAGGAGGCTTCTGGAATACCTGGTGGCCATGGAGATCCTGAAGAGGGATAATAAGCCAATATTTCAGAATGTGCTTAGGCATGACTTAATCTCACCTTATGTTCTAGGAATTTTGTTCCGGAGATTGTCGGGTAGCAGGTCTCATCTGAGCCCTCCCTCTTCAACTACCAGCAGATTGCCTTCATGTCCGCCAATGTGAGGCCTGAGGCAATCTATAGAAGAAATCTAAGAAGGACGAATTGGGACTCATTCCGGAAGGAATGTGAAGTCTCTCCACTGGTCTGTGTGGCTTCCGTAAGAGGCACGGGACCAGCGCTGAGATAGAGCTCTGCGTAGACCATCTACAAAAGACTTTAATGGGCAGTTTCGGAAAGAACTGTCCAGCAAGAGCGGTTTGCTCTAACAAGAAGGTCTCTTGGTGGGGACCGGGACTGCAGAGGCTCAGGGAGGGGCTCGGCGTGCCTGGAATAGAGTCAGGAACACGGGTCGCCCGCTCGACTGGGACCTATATCGGAAGGCCCAAAAGACTTATAGGGACTCTGTACTAGCCGCCAAGAGAGAGAACTGGAGGAAGTTCTGTGAGTTTATGGAGAAGATCAATCATCTTTTGGAGATCAATTTTCCGGGCTTTAGGGGAGGAACCTGATGTCGATCCTGACGCTTGGACTGGAGCCCAAGGGACGTGGGTGTGACTGGGAAGTGGCGGCCAGCATTGTCAAACCTGAGAGGGTGAAGTGGACCGTCAAAACTTTCAAACCATTTAAGTCCACTGGACCAGATGGAATTTTTCCGGCTTTCCTACAAGAGGGGCTTGCGTAGATCAGCGGGCCGCTCACACGGACTCTGAGAGTTTGCCTTGCTTTGGGATACACCCCCAAGGCATGGAATTTGGCGAGAGTGATATTCATACCCTATAAAGTCGGCAGGACTTGCTGCACCTTTGCCAAGGACTTCAGTCCTTCTTCAGTCCAGATCAGCTTGACCTCATTTCTCTTGAAAACGTTAGAAATGTTGTTTGAGACCTATCTTAGAGATATTGTTCTCGCAGCATCCGCTGCATGGAAACCAACATACCTATGGAATGGACTTTTCTACCGGAATGGCGCTCCACTCTTTGATCTTCCAAATTGAGAAAGATCTCATGGAGGGAGGCTACTCGGTGGCAACTTTTCTGGATATACAGGGTGCCTTTAACAACACTTCTTATAAAATGGTTTGCAGGGAAGCAAACCACCGGGGTGTTCCAGGCAGGATGGTCCAGTGGATCACAGGTATGCTCGGAGAGTTGTAACGGCGCTCGGCACTGTCAGTGTCGGTGGCTGGGTGGATCGAGGTGCCCGCAAGGAGTGCTCTCTCCACTTCTATAGTGCTTAGTAATCGATGGGTTACTTAGCAAGGCTTAATGACAAAGGTTTCTTTGCGCAGAAATACGCGGATGATCTAGCGATTGTTGTGCGAGGACCCTTTCTGGACACGCTCCTAGAACTCATGCAGAGCGTTCTCGAAGTAGTAGAAGAGTGGTGCGGCAGCTCTGGGCTCTTGGTCAATTCCCGAAAAACGAAGCTGGTCATTTTCACTCGCAGATACAAGCTGGGCACTGTGGTGGGATCTACCTTGGGAGGTATCAGGCTGACACCGGTTGGATCAGTGATATATATCTCGGAGTCATCCTGGATAGAAAGCTGACTTGGAAAGAACACTTGGAGAATCGGTGTAGGAGTGTGACCTCCTACTTCTGGATGTACAGAACATTCTTCGGCCAGACTTTGGACCTTAGGCCGAGGATGGTCTATTGGATCTACTCTGCTATCCTTAGACCTAGACTGCTGTATGCTGCAGTGGTATGGTGGTCTAGGCTATAGTTAGTCTCGGCGAAAGCATTGCTGGAGTACCTGAGGGCTATTATCCTAAGAGGGATTCTTGAGGCTATAAAGACTACGTCAACTGAGGCAATGGGGATGTTGCTCAGTATTGAGCCACTGTCTCATGATAGTCGCCGCGGCTGCATCGGCGGCCTACCGTTTGAGATGCGAGGAAAAATGGAGTGCCAGGCACCAGGCACATCAAGTTTCCCGACGGAGTCTTCTCCCAACCCATCTTTAGTATGGGGCAGGACAAAATATCAGCTATTCGTGCTCTCAAGGCGCCGTTCAAGGTGTGCTTTTTAAAGCGGGAGGATTGGCTTCAGCCACAAGATCCGGTGCTGAAAAATGGTCTTATTCTTTTCACGGATGGGTCCAGGATTGGCTCGGGCTCAGGGGTTGTCAAGGGAAAGGAATCAATGAGGCAATCCTACTTGGTAAATTCGCCACGGTTTTTCAAGCGGAGATAGTGGGAATCCTATGCTATGCGCAACGACTTCTCGCCGATAAAGAAAGGGACAGACGCATTAGCATTTGCTCGGACAGCCAGGCGGCTCTTAAGGCTCTTGAAGCTCCAATTGTTAATTACAAGTTGGTCTGGGACTGCAGATGCACTCTGGGAGAACTTGCGAGAGACAATGAAGTCGCCCTGGTCTGGGTGCCTGGTTTGAGTCCCTGGTCAGAGGTAACGAGGCAGCCGACCAGTTTGCCAGAGCTGGCTCGGAGGCTACGTTGGTGGGACCGGAGCCTGCGATCGGAATCCCCTGCAGTCTGGGCAAGGGGGAAATCGGTCGCTGGCTGCAGGATCAGCATCTGGTCTCCTGAAAGGGAACGGTTGGATGCAGACAGGCAAAGGCTCTCCTCGGGAATGCTCCAAGGGAGAGCGTCATTAGCTGTATCAAAAAGGTAAGCAGACGAGAGGCCGGGCTGATGACTTGTATTTTCACAGGGCACGGCACTCTCAACTACCATTCGTATAAATTGGGCATCAGTATAAGACCCAACTGCGGGAAATGTGACGCACTGGAGGAGACCAGTCTCCGTGTGCTATGTGACTGCCCGGCTTGTGACAGGATAAGACGGGAACAGCTGGGATCTGCTTTACCAAGGCCTCAGCAGATAGGAGACCTTTCGGTTAAGGCTCTCCTCCTCTGGAGAAGAATGGGCCTGAACTGAGGGGCCGCTTATCGGAGAGGCACCATGGACTTTTGGTCTGCGTGCTGTAGGCGGAGCTTCGCTCCCAAGAACCGCACTCCGCACTTTAATTCTAATTCTAATAACATATACATATTTTATTAATATTTTAATTATATTAAATATTGTAAATATATATTATTGTAAATATATATTATTTAAAAATAGATTTGCAAAAAAGATATGTATTATAATACATATTAGTAGTTTTAAATACTTACTACTAAAAAATTATGATCGCAAAAATGGATACATTATAAATCATATTCTATTTTAAAAATAAAAAATAATATATACATATATATATATATATATATATATATATATATATATATACATAGATAGATAAAATATGTAATAATAGGAAATAAAAATGTTTAAAAATTTATGTATTACTAAAAAATAAATAAGTAAATAAATAACTTAGTAACTAAATAAATAAATGATAAATAAATAATAATAAAGAAATAGTTAAATAAATAAAAATTAAATAATTATATAATATATAATTATATAATAAATATATAATAATTATATAACACATCACTTAATAAGTCTCCGGTCTAACTAAGAAAAACAAATTTTTTTTAGAAATCACGTGGGTCCGTCAGCAATGTTGCCATAATGTGTCAGACTGGGACTTATTGAGTGATGTGTTATATATATATATATATATATATATATATATATGTGCATGCATGCGTGTGTGTATGTGTGTGTTAATATATATATATATATATATATATATATATATTACGACGTCTTTTCCCTTCGCTATCGCGCGGTTGTTCGGTTGCGCCGGCGAACGGGAGTACGATTCGCCGATCGGGAGATACGGGAAAAAGGGATCGTCGACAAAAACACAAGGAACGGAGCAGGGATTACACGCCGGAAGGGAACGGGGTGGAAGATGTTCTGCGCGTGCCGTGACAAAACCTTAAAACTCGCGAGAATTTAAGTTGGGCGCCAGACACGGTCTTGCACGTATCAATTCATCAAATATGCAAGATAGAAAAAGAGGCAAAGAAAGAAGTCGATTTCGTCGCGGGCTGACTAGCTCACCTAACGGTAGAGGGGCAGGGCGGATGTTGGCGAATGATATATGAAGGCAAGAGGCGACACAAACGGGCGACAAATACGCGTAAAAGAAATGAAATTCGTCAATCGTAAGAAAGAAATGACAGCTTTATTAATTTAGAAAAGATATGTCCGAATGATAAACAAGGATAAGCTTGGATACGCTCAGTGTTAATAAGTTTGCGGACGCGAGTCTGGGTGTTAGAAACGACTTAGCGCCACGGAAAATAAGACGTTAAATTAGAGCCGATCGGGTCTGTGCCCAAGCGCAATTATACCGGGTCGATTGTCGGACCCCTTGTGGATCGATAATATTTCGTTCGCTATTCTGACATGCCGTACGAATACCACATGCATCCAGTGCACCCTTAGCATGCACCGCGCAAATCTAGCTCGCAACGCTCCAAACGATATTTCGTATTCTCCGCGAAATCACTCTAACACTCATTTATCCCAACGCATGATTCGCCAAAGAAAATAATCGACCGAAATATTCGCATGAAACACTCACACTCGACGGTTAACAAAGAATACCTAATTGAGAGACACACTCACACATACACAACTTAGACGCTAGATGGGCGAGAAATTGCGCGACTAATATATTACGCCGCGGTCCGCGATCTCCGAGACGATACGGGCGATATAAAACGCGCAATAATTAGTGAGTCCAACCCTAGAGACGTTTCGGGGCTCGGGTCGCTTGCCGACGTGTCGCTAATACAATTATAATAATAAACTTCCGAGCGGAGCTCGGACGCAAACCCAACACTAAATTACGGCCATGACGGTAGAACGACGCGCTCTCGATATCGCAAACATGCGTGGCTAATATCGGGATAACCTCACCGGCGACGATGCTCTTTTCTCGGGAGCCCGGAGGCTTGGCAGCTTCTCCTCGCTCGTTCTCGGTCCCTCGTGATCCTGCTGCAGTCTCTCCGCTCGCCTCGCTCTCGGCCGGGATCTCTCCTCGCTTGCTGACGCTTGCTTTTCCTCTCTCGAATCGTCGTCAAAACGCGTTTAACTCTTGCACATGCTCGCGCCAGTTTGACCCGGAAACATTGCGATCTAGAATTAGTAACGCTGGGCCAGCCGGGGATGTGCAATCGGGGTGTTATCACGGCCAATCACGCGATAACAAGCGAGGCCGCCGTTCGGCGGCACGTTCATGATTGTATCGGGGGCGCGCGCATCCCCGAGATCGATATTTTTCACAGGGCCCTTCTGAGAGGGCCTCGGCTAGTCCTGCCGGGATCTCGGAAGCGAGGACGCAATAGTGTCCCTTGCGGATCTTCTCTTTTTCTGCCGTGCCTGGCGGCGATGGAGCTCCTCCAGGGTCCTTCGGGGCACGTCTCCGCACGGTCCTGCGTCCCGGCGCGAGAATCCTCCTTGTCCTCTCGCGCTTCTCGCTTCACTTCCGAGTAGTTGATAATTCCTTTCCTCTTTCGTTCCCCTGAAGCTCGTCTTCCGAGTTGTTGTGATCGTTGTGTTTGATCCGTTTTCACGCTCCTCTGGTAAGGCTCCCATGTTGTATCAAAATAAGAAAATAATAATAAAATTAAAAAGACGAAATAAGTCCGACAAATAACGCCCCTCTAGAGATCTCGGTACGGCTCTAATGTTTTGCAACTGGCGCGGGTGCGTTTTCCGCGCTCTTGCAAATTAAATTATACATTTAATTTTAATAAATTTTTATATTTATGTTTTTATTAGATGGAGATGTGAAGAGTAAACAAATAACAAATGGAATTTTTTATATGATCGCAAAAGATAATTTGCCTTTCAATACTGTTGAAAAAGAAGGTTTCCAGTATCTCATAAAAATGATTGTGTTTTTATATAATGTTCCCGGAAGAAAAATAATAACAACATTAATGGAAGAAATATATGATTTTCTTACAAATTTAATGAAAAGTGAATTATCTATTATTAAGCATTTGTACATTACAACAGATGTTTGGACGGATACTCTAAATACCAAAAATTATTTAGGGATAACAGTTCATTTTGCTGCAAAAGGAAAACTTACTTCTATTAATATTGGTGTTACTGAATTGAGCAAAAGACGTACTTCAAATTATCTTGCGCGATGCATGTAAAGCATGGCGCACAAATATATACTGAATGGCATACAAATGAATAATATAGTAGCTGTCATAATCGTCTATCTCGGAGTAACTCCGGTGGTCACACAACGGCACTGAAATATCGTTATTACTTCACGAAACCGAAATTCTATTATCGCTGGGATAACGTGCACGCGTCGATTGTTCTCAGCGGACTGCGCGTGACCCGGCAGTCGGCTCACTTTTATTAAGTCATCGCCTTCTCGAAGAATCCAGAAAGTTCCCGAAATTTACTCATTTCCGCCGGCCGTTTTTATATGACTTGTTTGTCACAATTTCAATTTGGATCCTTCGAGAAGAGCGGTGTTTGTTGATGCCGTGCGTTTTCGATCGATCGCAAAAGCGCCGCCTTGCATCGCGCGCGCGGCGGCGACGCGGTCGTGCGGCATTTCCATGCTGAGTTCGAGATGGAATGACAATCTCGAACAGCCAACGTATATATTTGTTTCTTTTAAACATTTTCTATTGTAGAATCATCAAACTGAACGGATATTTTCTTCAGATAATTTACCATCTTCTAATTGGTCTTTTCGTGAAGCCGGCCATTAAAATGCGCGTACAATGCCCATATTTCCATTTATTAAATCTTCACTAACTTTTATATTAGATCTTAACATTATACGAAAACCTATTGCGAGTTTAATAGCATGTAGCAAACCACCTGTATTATTATAGAATCAGCAGGAATTGATGCGGCAGAGAACTTTTAGCCATAAGTTGCAGGTTCTCTTGATTCATCTCGTGCGTTAATAATATAAGTTCTTTGTCAACTCTTGAATAATTTTATTATTATAAGAATTAACTAACTGTATAATAGGAAATATACGAATAACTACACCATCAGCAAATTTATTAATTAAAGGAGTATATGTTCTATTTAATAACATTTTGTATTGTGCAACGTTAATTTGTCCGACTCGCAAATTATTTAATAAATCAACGAATTTTGCTTCATTTTGTTGACGCATATTGGTCTTCAATTCATAAACCAAAGTATCGCCATAAATGTGGCTCTTTTTGAAAACATACAGGTTCTTTAAAACACCAACTTCCTTTTACAAGTGGTAATTGCATAATATCTCCAAATAGCAATATGTTAACACCGCCATTATTATTCATTATTATTTTTAAATTCCTGAAGACGAAGATGAATTTATTTTAATATTTCATAAAAAACCATCGATATTTCATCAATAATTAATCACTTAATATGTCGTCATTTTACTTCTTGCATCTTCGAGATGTTGTTCTGTTAATTGTCTATACACCGTAGGTTTTTCTTTTTCTATTGCTAAAAAGAACGCACTGTGTAAAATACGCCCATTAATTAATCTTGCGACACCAGTAAGAACAGTCACTTCAATGAATATCGGTTTTAAAAGCGATTTATAGTAGGAGTATAACATCGTTTAATCTGTTGTTCTATCATTTTTTAAAGAAACGTTTTTCCATTTTTAAAAGAAAGATTTTTCCACATTTTGCTCTTCCTGTAAAGATTCAATCATATGATCTTGAATATCTTGTTTAATATGATTAGTAATTGTATGAAATAAATGAGATTGTTCTATGTTCATGTTTTTAACATTTTGTTCGAATTCTTCAGCAGATATAACGTGAGCTGCTTCATTAGATCATCGTGTAAATCAAAATCAATATTATTATCATCATATTCTTCCATAATACAATGTGTTCTACGATCTTCGTTTCTTACCGTAGGTTGCGCATTTGTATTGTCATCATCAAATGCAACAATTTGAGCTATAACTTCTTGTAATTCCCGTTCTACAAATTGAAATTGCTCAATATTCTGTCCCCTACGTAGAGGTCGCAATAAATGACGTTTTGCATTAAATGCCTGTTCTGCTGATTCATATCTTTGAAGTAATTCTTCTTCATTTCTGAAGAAATGTGAGCTACTATAGAACTATAAAATTATGCTTCGCGATTACCAGTTTGAGTATAATATTGCGTTCTCAACATTGCAGAACGTGTACGCCGTTTCATTTTTGTATCATCTTGCAAACGGATACAGGGTGTCTCATTTTAAAAATTCTATCCTCATAACTTTTCAGGATCAACGTTTGAAGGAAAACGACTCAGATAAAAGTTATAGAGAACAAAGAGGACTATCTAATAGTGACCTTGGATTTGACATTAAAAGTCATTTTCAAGGTCATTTGAAGGTCAACTTCTGTTTTTTAAATGGGAACCACTATTTTTGCACCCGGATTCTGAAAAAACGGAAAATTTTACATTAGAGTTGGAAGGGGTCAAATTGACCCTCATCTAAAGGTCAAATGTCTCTCCCGTATTTATCCAGGCTGATATATTGTCATGATAGCGATATATTGAAAAAATGATCTCCATAAAAATTGTCGAGGTCATCAGAGGCCATCAACTGGTAACCTTGAATTGTACCTTAACCCTCATTTTCAAAATGTGAAAAAAATAAGACAAAGATAATAACTCAGAATCCGGTTCAAAAAGTTACTAACTCAGAATCCTAGAACCCTCAAAAATTTTCTTAAATTTTAATAATTTCTGGAAATTTTGAAAATTATTTGAAATTTATCATTAAAAATTTCTCAGTTTTTTTTTTGATCAATTGATCATATTATTGATAGTTTATTGTATGTATGTATTAAAAATCTTTTCTACTTGTCACAGTGTGTACGTAACGTGAATTTATCTTTCTGAATTTCTCCGCATTTTGTAAACACACTGGATTACAAAAGAAATGAGATTTTTGACATTCTATTAATTCTTGGAGTGTCGTAATAATTATCGTGCAGCAGAACGATTATATTGTAGTTATTTCCTTGGCATACATCAGTATCTTGCTCATATGATTGCCAAAATTGAAAGACGTGAGAGACAGGGACTTCGTAGAATACAACATCGTATTATGACAATCGAATGGAATGATCCACGAGTTCTTGTAGTGTTAGCTATGGTCACGTTAGATTCACATATTTCACAAATAGAAGTACAATCTGGCATTCCAAGATCAACAAGCTCAAAGAATGTTGAGACTGCATAATTTTCACTCTTATCACATAGCCTTAACCCAACGCTTATTATCTCATGATTTCCAACGAAGGTTAGCATTTTGTGAGAGAAAATTCTGGATCTTGACATAATATCACTCAAGCGATGTTATATTAAGATCAAGAATTTTTCAGATACATTATGTTTTTTGATGAAGCTACTTTTCATAACACAAGCCAATTAAACCGACATAACTGTCACTATTGGTCTGTAGAAAATCCACATTGATTCCGCGAAGTTGATCACCAACAGCGCTGGAGTCTCATAGTGTGATGCAATATTGTGAATGGTTACTTAATTGGGCCTTATTTTTCCGAAGGAAATGTCAACTTAGCTAGATATTTCCATTTCCTAAGACATGAATTATCAGATCTGTACAAGCACAATGTTGATCTGTAAACACGACAACGTATGTGGTTTTAGCAACATGGGGCACCTGCTCATAGGAGCAGAATCGTTCAACGATTTTTGCATCGCCGGTGGAGAGGAATTAGTAGCCATGTTGAGATCCCCACATCTCCTGATCTAATAAGTCTTGACTTTTTTCTTTGGGGCTTTTTGAAAAATATGGTCTATGCAGATGCACCAACAATCAGTGAAAATATGGTGCAACGAATTACTGATGCTTGTAGAAACATACTAAGACACGTACTTTTGTCAACTGTTCAAAACTTTGAACGGAGAATACAGCTATGTATTAACAATAATGGGGGCATTTTCGAAAATCTAATTCGATGAAACCTCAAATTTCTTTTTCATTGGAACTCTTCACAGTCTTGCCTTCATTGACTGGATCAAAATGAGACCTGAAAATTCATCCTGCTATATCCTCGTCATGGGTTTTGGACATCGAGTAGCATATCGATGATTGAACGCAGATAATGACCCTCAAATGATCATCTGAACGTGAAATGACCCCTCATAATTCTAATGTAAAATTTTCCGCTCTTTCAAAATACCAGGTCAAAAATAAAGGTTTTCATTTAAAAAACGGAAGTCGACCTTCAATTGACCTTGAAAATGATCTTTAATGTCAAATCCAAGGTCATTATTAGAATAGCCCTCTTTGTTCTCTACAACTTTTATCCGAGTCGTTTTTCTTCAAACGTTGATTTTGAAAAGTTATGAGGGTGGAACTTTTAAAATGGGACACTCTGTATATATATATATAATTTTATTGTAATTTTTATATCGTAGAAATCTGCAGATGTTCTGTCACTTGAAAATAGAGATACAACGAAGTA
>JBCEWD010194759.1:0-12685 GCA_039654425.1 Cataglyphis rosenhaueri | reverse complement strand
AATCCAATGTCCGACAAATGGAGCGTCAACGGCGACAACGGCAACTTCTTTAGGGATAAATTTCGCGCGAGCATCTCAGAAATCCTGTATGTCGACGATTATATCCATAATACGAAAACTTGTGTGCTCTGGATAGCTAGTTTTATACTATTCGTGAAGCGGCGATACTCGTGTCTTGAATGAAACTGAAATCTTTTTTTGCCGCACTGCTTGTTTTTTGATATGTTACGCGATGTTAGCGTTTTGATCGGTTGTGGTAGGGGAAAATTGTGAGAAAATTTTTCGAGTATTACATTATAGAGAACGATGAAAATCTAACCGGCAAAATCGACAATGACTTGACGAGATGAGTCAATTTCTATAACATTGTCAAACTCAGCGTAAATAATACAGTTAACGGTCTCAGTGAGAGCCTTCTCAAATCGCACTTCTAATCGTAAACTATCATGTTTCACAAGATTCCAATGCATAATTAACCGATAAGTCGGGCGTAAGATCAAAAGCGAATAGCGTATAACCCTTTGACTAATCATCTCTGCTTATAGAATTTCCTTCGTTCAAAAAATGAATACCTGTTCCCGTAAAGAGCGTTTGATAAACTTCGACATAAAGCGATTTTTCTGCCGAGAAAGCAGGTTGTAACGATCTACTAGGTATTTGCATGCCGTCGACGTACAGCGAGAAGAAATTTATTCCGTAATTTTTGAAATTAAACGGATTTAATTTTCTATCGCTGTTAAATGCTTTATTATTGACAAAACCGATTATTATTCGTTTCGGAAGTTGTCCAAGTATTACATTATCTAACGATTCAGCCACAATACCGCTATGGATCGTGAATGTTTTAACCTCGACCTTCGTGAGCGGATATTTGGTCGTAACTTTACTCAGCATTTTTGCATGCGCGAGCAATAATCCGGCGCTTATTTTCGCTCTTCTCACTAGCAAACTCGCATCCAGTATATGAATTTTCGACGACGTACCGTTACTATCCATAAGACAGAACGAATCTTTCGAACGAACGAGCCTCAAACGTACTTCTACACCGTTAATTAAAAATTTGTCTTGATTGAAAACATCACAATGGAAATGACCTATAAGATCTAGTGCCCGTTCTCCTCGAATGTAAAGAGCGCGTCTCACGAGAGCGGAATTTGCCGTTTTTGATTCCACCGGTTCGTCCATTCGTCCGGGAGTATCCGCGTCCTATAGGCATGAGGTTAGATGGGAAGTTTTTGCTGGTGGAAGAATAATTTAACAACGCATCGATGTAGGCGCGATACGCATAAGCGTTGTTTGGGGGCGATACGAGCTTTTGATTGAAATACATGTCGATCTGATTAAAGATAGAATGAAGTAAATGATTTACGGGGCCTACATTGTC
This sequence comes from Cataglyphis rosenhaueri, assembly GCA_039654425.1. NCBI lineage: Eukaryota > Metazoa > Arthropoda > Insecta > Hymenoptera > Formicidae > Cataglyphis > Cataglyphis rosenhaueri. The sequence goes on along the minus strand of JBCEWD010194759.1, from coordinate 11,301 downwards.
CGTCGATGCGCTGCCGCCCGCACCCGTAATGTGTTCTGTGGAATCGCCTGACGTTTCTACGCGAAGACTCAGCATGGTGTGCGTGAGATCTAAATATTCTTCTCCGTGGCCGGGAATGACGAATTCTATTGGCGAGTCGTCCGAGAGCGAAGTCACGGGTTTGTAATGAATCCATTGCGAACTCTCGATACTAGTTTACGTGGGCGGTAAGGAGAAGAGATCGAGTTCACTCTTTAAACACTCGCTCGAATGCGAATGAAGAAAGGACATGTTTTTTAATTAGTGCAAATTTTTACTTTCTCGTCACTGTAATTTCAAAGATTATATTTATACGAGCGTTTAAGAAAATATGTCGGATACGATGCGCTTTTTACCGATTTACGTTTCGTGGATGTCTTAAGCCTTTTCACTACTTTTTTCCTACCTTTCCTCTTATTGCCCGCCGATCGTTTATTGTTTTTTTTCTTTCCTCGAGTCTTGATCTTCGACGAATTTTTCTTACACGCCGCGCAACGTTTACGCGATCCCGCAGATTTAGCGATGCTCGTATCGAGCCCGACGAAAGGAAACTGAGCTACATGCATTTTCGCATCTTATATCCCGAACCTTTCATTAGACTGCTTATTTTTTCTTTAGCTTTTCTTTTAAGACTGTCGCGCGATTCTTCGAATCGATGTTTGGCCGCCACCTTAAACGGCATATTATTTTCAACATCGTCGATTATATTAACGCCGGCCCGTAAAGCTTCTTTCCCCACAGTCCGTACGCCTCTACTTAAATAGAGTAGTACACGTCTGAACAATCCTCCGAGAAAACTGCCGATACTATGACCGCGTTGATAGGGCGATCCAATGAAAACTCGCGGAATTCCACCACCCCAACTATCACCATTTTGTAATTCGTCGTGATATATCGAATAATAATCCATTAACGTTTGAAATTTTTTTCTTCATTTACCGTGGATATAAAATTTTTGGTAATATCTAGTCGATACGCCTAAAGTGCAATGTCACCGTTAACGTTTCGAATTCGAATGGTATACTCTGTTCCAGCTGATCTCTTATATCTATTTCGATTGTACGAAAGCAAGTTTGACGCAAGGCTATGTATTGCGTGGATGAGAAATGCTTTATCTGCGTGGATGCAAACGCGTAATCGTTTCGAGCATCGTGCGTGACTATTTGCAGAAGAGGAGATTGTACATCACCCGTAATATAAGGTTCATAAATATCGCAATAGACAAAAAATTTGTCGGGAATACCGCGCAACAAACTAGCCGGTTCGTCGGCTATTATCATGCGGCTGTGTGGGAGTACAAAAAATAGCAAATAATAAACTTCATCGTAAACCCACTCGGGTAAAACGTCAGACATAACGGAACTACTTTCTAATTTAATGAGTTTCTTTGTATTTTCATGTATATCGATGCCGATTTTATTGTAAAACCATGTTGGAAATGTTTGTGGAATAGGATCGCTATCGAGCTGAACCAGATCTTTATGCTTAACACGCTCGTCAAAACCGAGTATTCATTGAAGTTTGTTGGAGAAATTTACATAATGAGTTATATCACGTTTCTCTTCTTCACAGGAAAGTTTCATAACAATTTTACCACTAATGACAGACTCAAATTGCCAAACAATATGCGAGGCCACTGATTCAACTGTACAATTCACAGCCTCTATAATATCTCGCACAATCGAGTAAATACCCGAAGGTACTTACGCTTTCATAGCGTTAATTGTCTTATCACACTCTGGAATATCGATGAATTGTCCGCGTCCTTGATGAAAGAGATTTTGCGAGATGAGTATAACATTGAGATTCTTGTGATGACTTCCTTTGTTAAATAGATCTACGATAGCGTCGCACGACGATGATTCTCTCATAAGAACGTCAATTATTATTAATTTTGGCGAGAGCTGATCGTTGGAATAATCTTTCAGACGCGGTAACCCTTCGCGAAATTCAATTATATTTTTCTTTGATTTTATCAAAGCATTATTAACATAATCCGTCTTTCGTGCTCTTTGCTCCTCCTCTTCTTTTGCTTCACTTGCGTCGTACTGTAAACGCTGATACGTATCTTGCCACTCTGCGTAATAAAATAAAATTCTCTCGAATCTAACATCAGACATGGCGGATAAATATTGAAGAAACGTTTTTACGAAAATTGTTTTTCCACATCCCGTGGGTCCGCAGACGATCGACGTCCATGGATGTTTCCACTGTCCATTTTGCGAAATGAACGATTTGGCATTTGCGCACGCTTTCATAAGTATAAAAAAGTAGCCGATGATACTTAATGATACGTAAAAAATATGTACATTTAAATATTGCTTTAATATTGCTCGTGTATCTGAGGAATAATAAGCTTATCCGCGCTCCGGGAGCCCCACCGCGGCGACCGCATGCTCGCGCTAGCGTTTCCGGTCGGCGCACGGACGAAAAGTACCGCGGCCAATTAGCTGATAAGCAGCCGCGGAATCGACACGAGTAAGCGTATTCGCGGAAGTGAGCTCGCGTCAGCGTTTTTTGAGCACCGCGGCTTACAAGCTTATATGCGATGCTCTATACATGCTTATGCTAAAAATAAGATGTTCGTCTAACGCGTGGCTATCGTATAATATTACTATGCGATAAAATTTTTTATGTTAATAGTAAAGAAGCGAGGAAGAAGGATGATTGATAGGAAAAAAGTGAGGTAAAAGAAAAATATATTGAAGTTTTTTAAAGTTAAAATGTTCTATTTATTAAAAATAAAATTTTTCTTTTTTATAAAACTAACAATTGTGCTTTAGTAAAATTATACGTACAATTTCATTAAAACCTAGCGAAAGCAATTCTTCGAATACAATATTAAAATATACGTCTAAAAATGGTAAATTATTTATTTGTGTTAGTACATCGCACTCGATTTCTTCAAAATTATCTCTAACTGTAAGTTTTATAATTGCGTAATCTATATAAGATGAAGAAAGTTTTAATTCTATTTTGTTAATCAGGTATTTGGAGCACGCGTTGATGGTGTCGGTAATGGGAATTAACCGAGTCAAATGAGCGTCCACACATCTTGCGATATCTTCCAGGCAGACAAAAGTAGCTTTCTGCATCACAATGACGACATTGTACGTTTTTTGCTTCTTCAACGGTGGTTGTTCTTCCGTCTCATTATTATTCGCCGGTTGTCCCGCATTTTTTTTATAGCTCACTATCACTGTCCTTGTTCCGTAAGTGGTTGTGAAGCCGATGGAAATATTGTTGATAATAATCGGACTTGGTTTGGATTTTTGATTCTCGCACAAATACTGCTTTATCTGCTCCATGCTGATTTGAAATTGCTGCTAGGTGTCGGTGTCGAGATATTTATTTGTTAATTTTACAATCGGTACAAAGCAATTTTCGCTCGTCGCCTGCAATCCCACGTGAATCTTCTTAGTATACGATGCATTAAGCTCGTACGTCATCGATAATAATAAATATTGATGATCGTTTCTTATATCGATGACAATCTTGAGGTCCGATTTGTTAATATCACAAACGTAAGTAAATTTAAAAAAATCGGTTAGATTTTTCCGATCACTGGATCCTTTTTTCGTGGCGGCCATTTTTTATCACTTTTTTACTGAGAACTAGCTGAACACTGGTCGCAACAACGACGAATACTTGTACCAAAGCCAAAATAAAGATTTCCTACGAGCAAACTCAAATGAATAAAGTTCCACGTTTTCTCGTGTTGCTTATATACCAAAATATAAGGAAAAGAGGGGGAAAAGTATGCAGCTAAAAATTGAAAAAACATGATTCTACAAGTTCAAACTTGTTCAGCAAGCTAAACCTCACACGAAAAAAATTTAGAAACTTCTAGTGATTAGATAGGTTACAAGGAAAAATTTCGTAAATACAGTTGTAATAAGTTATAAAACGTAAATAAAAATTTATTACTCGTAGAATGAATTTTTATATCGTAAAAAATTTTTATTTTACATAACTTTGTTTCTTCTACGAAAATATAAAAAAGTTTTTGTGACAAAGCTATTACTGAAGCAGCAGTATAATAAAAATGTCTGCACAATAAAATAAAAATAAAAAAAATAACACCTGTGAATAACGTAATTAAAAAAATATCTTTGTTCATATAATTTTTTCAAAGAAAGCGCAATTTTTCAACGCTTTTTGATTTTTCTGAAAGCTATTCTATGGGAGAAAGAGAGAGGTCTTTCAAAAGCGCCCGCTCATGGGCGTTTCTTTTTTTGAAAAAGAGGGGATATTCGTGTAAATAAATAATTCTTCGAGACAGGGTAGAAAAAATTATTTCCGAGTTCTCCAGCGTTTGAATCTGCGTGTACTGCCGTGTCAAAAGCGTCATTGTATATTATTCGTGAAAATATATATCACAAAAGTGCGATTCTAAAAATGTCGGAGCTTAAAAATATATTACGCAAGTGTATAATTATAGGAGCGAATTTGTCACCCACGATAAACAGCGAACGATATTTATCCTCATTGTCGGATGAATCGCCGGAAATTAACTACGCGGTTTTCCGATCTTTTGCGTGCGCCTGCTCGGACTCGCCTGTACTATCAACATTGTATAAATTAGGTTATTTTAACGATTTCGACGAACTGTTACATATCGCGGGTGAAATAGTGGAAATGCGCGAGGCGTTTAAACATGAGGAGGAAGATGCAGGCGGGCTATAAGCTTCCTGTTAGTGTAGCATCGTGAAAATCGTTTAACAGGTGAGCAAAATGTTTTATTACTTACTACAGTACAATTGTAACGTAAACGAATATATGAGTTGATGATAAAATTTTCAAATTTATCATAATTTATAGAACGGAACACTCAAGCGAGTACAAGCGTACAAGAGGAGAGCTCACGCTCGGACGCAGAATGTAAGGCCGAAGAAGAGCTTGAAATGAAGTCTTCGTATAAGTTATTTAAAAAATAAAATATTAATTTTTAAAGACGTTTTAACAAGAATAATGACGAAATTTTAAGAAAAATAAAAATAATTTAGGTATAATTTTTATTTTATTTAAAATTAATTATTTCTTTTGCTTTGACAGTGCAGAGAGGCGGTGGTAGTCAAAAGAAAAAAATACCGGCCGCAGAACATGTGATGCAGACTCGAAATAATGAGGAAAGAAGCGAAGAAAACGAATCAGAAAATCGTGCCGCTAATCCCTCGCCGGTGACGGAGGAGATTGAAGAGGAGAAAGAAGCGGAGATACCGCACCAACAACAACAGCAACAACAAGTTGGCAATAATTTTAGTAACATTAATTTATTAGCGGAAAATACGCGGCAATTTAGGAGATTCGGAATAATGGGGAGAGAAGCGAGTTTCGCGATACGATCGTTACATGGCGATACAAATATTTACAGAGCATTAGAAAATGCATTTCGCAAAATTCACGCGTATGTGCTAAATACATGTCAACCAGGCGATTATGTGAAGCTGTCCTTTCATTCACCAAATTTAGCTCATGGATCCGCGGGTATATCGTTTCGCCCTGCGCGTGACTTAACATACAAGGATATTTGGAGAGTCGTAAGTTCGGTAACGCAGAGTGCCGGGGGCACGCTTGATATCGCGGAACGATATTCGCGTTTTCAATGTCTCCGTTCCTTCAGGTCGTGGTCGCGTTAAATTAACTCGCGAGGATGTTGCAAAGCGCTCGATAATAACAATTAATAATGCGGATGATTTATGTTTTCCACGTTCACTCGTAGTAACTCGAGTTTATTGCGAACGCGGTAATTTACGCATGGGCAATTTGCATGAAAAATGAAATAATATAAGACATCCACATTTTTCGCTTCAGCGTGAGCTGGCGATACAATTAGTTAGGAATACTGGTGTTACAATAACTAAAGAGGGTTGCGGAATTGCAGAAATCAAGCGCTTTCAACGCTATCTTGCAGTTGATAACATCAGGATTATAGTTTATAATTTTGCTACTTTCGCTTGGTGCGAAATCAATGTACGACGGTATCGCGACACTCGCTTCTCTCGAACGTAAATCCGCGCTACGTCTAAATGTAATGTATTACGAGCGTTTACGACATTATAATCCCATTGTAAATTTAAATGCCTCCGCGGGTTGTCGAAATTATTGCGAACCAGGTTGCAATATAGGTTATCGGAACGATAAAACGGGTCATCGTTGTCCGAGTAAATGTTCGCGTTGTTTCATTCTGCCATCATGTAAACAGTCAGATGCTGAAATTATAAAATGCAACGCGTGTAAACGAGCATTTTTCGGTAAGGAGTGCTTCAAGCGTCATCGTAGCGTAAAAGCATACGACGGTAAATCATCCGCTAGTATTTGCAATACAATTTTGCGATGGATGTAGCCGTATCGTTAAATTTAACATGAAATACGAATGCGATGTTTCTTACTGCAAATTATGCCAGTCGCCAAAGCCGGAGAATCACTTATGCTACATGCAACCTCTTCGGCATATTGATGATTCCTCTACGAACTGTCAACTTCGTCATCAACATCGGCAACGGTACCGAGCAAGAAGGAACGCGTAGCATTTGTGTTTTATGATTTTGAAACACGGCAAGATGAGACGCTCGAAGGTATAACTACCGTAAAGAAACACATCCCCACTCTTTGTGTAGCGCAACAAATTTGCGAAGCGTGCGCGAAAGAAAATTTATCCGTGCGGTGTCGTTGGTGCGGGGTGCGAGAGTATTTTGTCATGATCCGATAAAACAGTTTATCGATTTTGCAACGCGAACGACGAAATGTTTTAAGCAAATCATTTGTATAGCGCATGCAAAAGCGTTCGACGTTCAATTTATTTTAAAGCATATTGTCGAAAACCGTAATAACTTAGAGCCTAAATTAATATTAAGCGGCACGAAGATCGTGGTATTAACGGTAGGACGAAATTCATCGACAGTGTAAATTATATGCCGATGCGTTTATCCGATTTACCGAAAGCTTTCGGATTGCAGAATACGGTAGATAAAGACATTTTTCCACATTTGTTTAATACTGTCGAAAACTAATCGTATGTTACCCCCTTACCGAACTTACATTATTATTCTCCGGAATCAATGAAAACAAAAGAACGCGAACGCTTTCTTGCATGGTATGCCGATATGCGGCAGAAAAACACTGTGTTTGATTTCCAACGCGAAATCATTCGCTATTGCCGTACCGACGTCAATATTCTTCGACAAGTGTAAATGGCGTTTAGAAAAATTTTTATCGATCGTGGAAATGTGTGTCCGTTCGAGGAATGCACAACTATTGCTTCGACCTGCATGACTGTTTTCCGAAAAAACTTTGCACTCGAATACGATAGGCGTCATTCCGGCATCATTCGTGTAAAGCTCTACAGTGGTTGATATAGATGGAGCGTGAGCTCGGCCATTCTATAAATCACGCAGGTCGTGCGCGTGAATATTGTACAATCGACGGTACGCTCGTCGATGGATATTATGAAACGTCTGATACGACAGGAACGACACAACGACATGTACTGCAATTTCACGGATGTTTTTGGCACGGATGCCCGTCTTGCTTTCCTTTGAATCGCGACAGAGCGATTTTGTCATCGGATTATAAGGATACAATCGACTCACGTTACGAGCGAACTCTCGCAATCTCATGGAGACTACGTCAACGAAAATACTCTATAATAAAAAAGTGGAAATGCTCTTTCGATCGCGATATGCGAGATAATCGTGAAATGCGCGAATTTTTTGACAATCACCCGCTGGTGGAAACATCTCCGCTCGATCCGCGCGATGCATTTTTTGGTGGACGAACAGGTAATATCGTGATGCGATGTGAGGTTACAGGTACGGAAAAAATACGTTACGTGGACGTATGTTTCTTGTACCCATATGTTTTGAAAACAGGTGCTTTCCGATCGGTCATCCCGATATTTATGTCGGCGATGAATGTTCCACATTAATCGAGAAGGCACCGAATTATAATTTTAATACATTGGAGGGACTCATACGTTGTAGAATACTCGCTCCGCGTAATCTATTTCATCCCGTATTCTCATATCGCGCGAAGAGAAAATTACTTTTTGCATTGTGCCGCAGTTGCTGTGAAATCTTTTCGCAAACGACCTGCACACATGACAATGCGGATGAGCGCAAATTCGAGGATACTTGGGTGCTCTGCGAATTACACAAGGCTGTCGAAAAAGGTTATTTTGTGACGGCGGTAAGTGAGATTTGGCAGTACAAAGTCAGCCAATTCGATTACACGACATGTCAAGGAGGATTATTCGCTGAATATATAAATACATTCTTGCAACTTAAGCAAGAGGCCAGCGGATGGCCGAGCGAATGCGAGGAAAACGATGATGACGCTAAAGAACAATATTTGCGGGAATATGAAAAGACCGAAAGTATTGTTCTCGATAAGCATAATAACATCGTGCGAAATCCCGGCTTACGTTCTGTCGCGAAGCTATGCTTAAATTCTTTTTGAGAGAAATTTGGCCAACGATCCAATTTGACTAATACGAAAGTCGTGAGAACGCAGCAACGTTTTATGACTTTGCTGACGAGTGCCGAGTATGAAATAACTGATATATTACCCGTGAACGACGAAGTAATATATGTTTCATGGCGACTGCGACAAGAAGCAGTTGTTTCCTCTCCGTTGACTAACGTCATGATAGCGGCATATACGACCGCACAAGCTCGTTTAACATTATATCTCTTATTTAAAGCGATTAGAACGGCGTATTTTGTATTATGATACAGATTCATGTATCTACGTAAGCAGCGGCGATCCGAACGAATATGAGCCGTGTACAGGAAATTTTTTAGGCGATATGATCGACGAGTTCGAGAGCTATGGCAGTGGCAGTTATATCGAAGCATTCGTATCCGGTGGCCCGAAATTTTATGCTTATATCGTACGTACGCCAGACGGGCGAACGCACAAATCGTGTAAAGTTAAAGGCATTACTTTAATGATTATGAATTATGAAAACTCACAGCTTGTTAATTTCAATAGTATTAGAGATTTATTATCAGCTAAAGAGACAGAAAATGAGGAGAACGACGAAAAAGCTGAAACTTCGATAAATTTACGATTCAGAGCAATTCGACGTACCGCGTTTCAAGAGTTAGTAACGCGGGATGAAACCAAAGTATGTGAGCCTGTATTATTAAAACGTAGATTTATTAATAGTCATTGTTCACTACCATACGGATATATATAATAGATAAATAATTTCTCATATTCGATTTTTCTCGACTCTCGCACTTTTATCGCTGTATATAATAACTTACAAATTCCTATATCTTCCGTCCATTAAGAGTTAACATCTTTTTGTAAATGTTATAAATATATTAAATATATAAATGTAAGTAATTTGTGCAGAATATTATATTTCCGCAGCATAAATAAAAATATTTCTAATTTTAAATTATTTATTAGCCGAAAACATTTAATTTTTTCCTTTTCTCTCCTTCCTTCTTTCCTTCCTAGATTCTGCGACGCCATAGTTCTTTAAATCTTCGCTAGCGTATTGTCTCCAACGATAATGTCGCGTCTACCTGCGTTGCATGCCTCGATCGGCGGGACAATCATGTCTGTACATGAACGCTTCGTATTTCCTTTGTATACCTAGATAACTGATAATTCCACACCAGTCGATTTTTCTTTTTTCAGCAAGAAGGATAGGAGAGAGCGGGCGATACGCGCGCTGCAGCACGAGGTTTTTCTATAAGCGCGGTCGAAGGGGAGAGATGCCGTATGTCGCGTGATATAATTCAGTTTTCCACAGGACGGGTGAAGGAGGAGGGGAGTGCAATGGGACAACTCTGCTGTCTTCGGCGGTCGATATTTTACCGGCTGTTGCCACGTCAGACATCTTGTCGACTTTCTCTCTTACGCTATTTTCTCTCTCGTTTTTCCAGCTTGTCGGAGCCAATCAAGCAGCCGGCCACTATAGGAAACCAATCGAAGCGCTCGGTTCCTGGGCCAGAGAGACCTACTCCTCGCCTAAATACCCCATCTAACTCTCACTCTTGTAAGATTTCAGTTAGCCCATCACACTAGGATCCGGACCAGAAAAGCAGAGAACCCAGATTCAAAACCGAGTATTTACCAGCCCGGTAAAAAATAAAAAATAAATTTTAAAATTTGCCTCGTGAACGTCCACGACTCCCCCACTCTTAAAAAAAAAATTTTTAATTAAAAAATTGCCTTGTGCACGTCCACGAGTCCCCACTCTTTTTTTTCTGAGCAGAGGGGCAAGGGGGACAGGCTCACAGCGGGGGGCTGGCGCCAGGGGGGAAAAGGGGGGACATTCCTGTCTCACCACATAGTGGCCCCTATACTATTTAAGCATTTGGTCAAAAGAAAGAAAGAAAAAAAAATAAAAAGAAAAATATTATGGTAGTATTATATCAAAAATGTAATTAACCATTAAAATTATTTTTACATTTATAAAATATGAAATACAGAAATCTTATTTTATATAATAAGATAATATATATAATATATATACACGTGATAGATGACAAATAAATGAAGCCTTACAAGCGAAACTTCGGAATTCTTTAATGTTTGTCATTTCACTTTTATTCTTCCTGTCTGTCATTTTTGTCGATTCTTTAGTATCGGGGATCCCTTATGTACTAAATACATATAAACATCTTATACAATAAAAATTGAAACTTTTATTTTATAGTTTTAGTGTTCTGAAAATAAGGCAGATTTTTGGAAATTTTGTGTAAAAAAAAGTATAAAATATTCGAAACATTGCACTTTTATTAAATAATTTTAAATATATCCTTAATTTTTTTCCAAATAAAAATATTTGTTTCTTTCAGAGTTGTAATAGTCCAACCAGCGTGTCTAAAAAAAATTATTCATGGCGAAAAATAATTTTAGCTATTATAGTCAACTGAAATAAAAAAATTAAAAAGACTTGTTTGAGACTATCGTGTAAACTGGAATGAAATCAATATCTGCAAAATTCGAATTTTACGATTTACAAAAGTTACAAATTTTTTTGTGAAAAATGAAATTGTTTTTTTCGACGCTGCTATTTTTTTTATTTTTCAGTATTTTTTTTTACGCGATAACCACACTTATACAGATCAAGAATCTTTTTAATTTATTTATTTTTAACAAGACTCCTATCAAGAATATCTTCTACTGTAATTATTTTTATACAGATAAAATATAAATTAAAAGTTTAAATTTTTATTGTATAAGTTGTTTATATTTAGTACATAAGAAAAGATCCCCGATGTTGGAGAATCGTCAAAAGCGACAGCGATAAAGAATGAAAGA
>JBCEWD010194712.1:0-12701 GCA_039654425.1 Cataglyphis rosenhaueri | reverse complement strand
GAAGAATATTATGGCTCTTCGATAAACTGGTGTGGACAGTGATGGGGTATGGGGTGGAAATTTGGGAATGGAGAGAGAGGAAGGAGTTGGAGAAGCTTCAAGAAAGGTATTTAAGATGGGTGTTAGGAGTAGAATGGGGAACACCGGGCTATATGGTAAGGGAAGAATTGCAGAGGGAGAAGTTAAGAGGTAGAGCCAGGAGAAGGGCGTGGGGGTTCGAGAAAAGGTTGGAGGAAGGTAGGGGGAGTGGTATCGCGAGGAGGTGTTGGGAAAAGTTAAGGAAGAGGAGTAAGAAGAAGAAGGATCTATCAAAATGAGAAGAAGAAAGATGTGAGTTCTTTGAAGACAGAGGTATGGGCATGATGGAGGTAGAGGCGAAAAGGTCCGAAGGAGTGCTAGATTTCGGCTATTTTGTGAAAAAGGGTATAGAGATGGATAAGAAGAAACGATGGGAAAGGATAGAGGGGTCAAGATACAACAGGTACTACGGAAAAATCAAGGAGAGTGGGATACCAGAAGTATCTGAAGATAGTGATGAAATGTGAATAGTGATTGAAGGAAAAGCAGATGGCAAAGGATGGCAAGGTACAGGTTGGGAAATGGAATGAGGGGGAACTGGTACTGGAAAAATGAAGAGAGTAAAAAATGTAGATTATGTGGAAGGAAGGAAACATGGGAGCATGCGTGGGAAAGATGTGTGAACTGAGGGGTAGAGAAAGGCTGGCAGGAGATGTTGGGAGAGGTGTTGGGTGAAAAGGGTGAGGGAGAGGGGTGGTTGAGGGAATTAGAGAGATTAAGACGTGGGGGAGAGAAAGATAGGGGAAATGATTGGATTGAAAATAAGATAAAAAATAAGAGGTAAGAAGAGGAGGGTTAGTGAGGAGAAGACAGATAGAAAAAGAGAGAGAGAGAGAGAGAGAGAGAGAGAGAGAGAGAGAGAGAGAGAGAGAGAGAGGACTGATGTGGGATATGTGAATGAGATGTGCGAAAAAAGTGGAAACAGGATATGAGCCGGAAACGGAGGTCCCAAACTGGAGTAGTACAAATAGCGTTGTGTGTATGTGTGTGTATAAATAGTTTATAAAGAGTTAGAAGATAAGTTAAAAATAAGTTGTAATTAGTTGTAAGATATTGTTAAGATAGCTGTAAGTAAGTATCATGTAAGAGATTTTAACTCCAAGGGGATTCAAATCTATTATCCATTTAATAACAGCAATAATAATAATAATAATAGCAATAATAATAATAACAGCAATAATAATAATAATAACTTTAAAAATAATAATAATGATAGCAATGAAAATAACAAATAATAATAATAATAAAAGCAATATGAATAATAATAACAGCAATACTAATAATAACAGCAATAATAATAATAATTGAAACAATAATAATAACAGCAATAATAATAATAATAATAGCAGTAATAATAATAACAGCAATAATAATAATAATAACAGCAATCACAATAATAATAACAATAATAATAATAACAGCAATAATAATAATAATTGAAACAATAATAATAACAGCAATAATAATAATAATAATAGCAATAATAATAACAGAAATAATAATATGAATAATAATAATAGCAATAACAATAATAATTACAGCAATATGAATAATAATAATAGCAGTGATAATAATAACAGCAATAATAATAAAAATAACAGCAATAATAATAATAGTAATAATAGTAATAATAATACTAATAACAGCAATAATAATAATAATATCAATAATAATAATAACGGCAATAATAATATTAATAACAGCAATAATAATAATAAATGCAATAATAATAAAAACAGAAATAATAATAATATTAACTATAATTATAATAACAGTAAAAATAAAAATAACAGCAATATTAATAATAATAACAGCAATAATAATAATAAAAACAGAAATTATAATATTAACAGCAATAATAATAATAACAGCAATAATAATAATAATAGCAATAATAATAATAACAACAATAATAATAACAGCAATAATAATACTAATAATAGTAGCAATAATAATAATAACATCAATAATAATAATAATATTATTATTATAACAGCAATAATATTGATAATAATATCAATAATAATAATAACAGCAATAATAATAATAAAAGGTAATAATAATAATATCAACAATAATAATAATAAAAGCAATAATAATAATAACAACAATAATAATAATACGAACAGCAATAATAATATTAACAGCAATAATAATAATAACAGCAATAATAATAATTACAAAAGCTGCAATAATAACAGCAATATTAATAGTAGCAATAATAATAATAATAATAATAGGTATAATAATATTAATATCAGCAATAATAATAATAATAACAGCAATAATAATAACAAAAGCAATAATAATAATAACAACAATAATAATAATACGAACAGAAATAATAATAATAACAGCAATAATAATAATAACAGCAACTATAATAATAATAATAAAAGCAATAATAATAACCGCAGTAATAATATTAATAACAGCAAAAATAATAATAATAATAACTATAATTATAATAACAGCAATAATAATGACAACAGCTATAATAATAACAACAATAATAATAGAAACAACAATAAAAATAATAACAACAATAATAATAATAATGATAGCAATAATAATAATAATCAGAAAAACAATAATAAAAACAGCAATAATACTAATAATAATAACAACAATAATAATAATTAAAATAATTGAAATAATAATAATAACAGTAATAATAATAGTAATAACAGGAATAATAATGATAATAACAGCAATAATAATAATAACAGTAATAATAATAATAACAACAGCAATAATAATATTAACAGGAATAATAATAATAATAGCAATAATAATAACAGCAATAATAATAATAACAGTAATAATAATGATAATAAAAGCAATAATAATGACAGCAATAATAATAATAACAGTAATGATAATGATAATAAAAGCAATAATAATAACAGCAATAATAATAATAATAAAAGCAATAATAGTAATAGCAGCAACAATAATAATATTAACAGCAATAAAAATAATAATAATAACAGGAATAATAATAATAATAAAAGCAATAGCAATAAGAGCAACAATAATAATAATAATAGCAATAATAATAATAACAGCAACAATAATATTAACCGCAGTAATAAAAATATCGACAATAATTATAATAACTGCAATAATAATAATAATAATAGCAATAATAATAATAATAGCAATAATAATTACAGCAATAATAATAATAATAAAAGCAAAAATAATAATAGCAATAATAATAATAATAATAGCAATTGTAATAATAATATCGATAATAATAATAATAATAGCAATAATAATAATAACAGCTGTAATAATAATAAAAACAGCAATAATAATAATAAAAGCAACAATAATAACAGCAATAACAATAATAATAATAATAAAAACAATAATAATAATAACAGCAAAAATAATAATAATAAAAGCAAAAATAATAACAATAATAATAATAATAATAATAACAAAAGCAATAATAACAATAATAATAACAATAATAGCAATAATAATAACAACAATAATAATAATAATAATAAAAGAAATAATAATAATAAAAGCAATAATAATAATAGCAATAATAATAATAATAATAATGAAGCAATAGTAATAATAACAGAAATAATAATAAAATAATAATAATAAATAATAATAAAATAATAATAAAATAATAATAATAAAAGCCACAATAATAACAGCAATAATAATAATAATAAAAGCAATAATAGTAATAGTAGCAACAATATAAATATTAACAGCAAGAAAAATAATAATAATAACAGGAATAATAATAATAATAAAAGCAATAGCAATAAGAGCAACAATAATAATAATAATAGCAATAATAATAACAGCAATAATAATTTTAATAGCAATAATAATAATAATAGCAATAATAATAACAACAGCAATAATAATATTACCAGCAATTATAATAATATTAGTAATAATTATAATAACTACAATAATAATAATAAAAATAGGTATAATAATAATAACAGCAATAATAATAATAAGAACAATAATAACAATAATAGCAATAATAATAATAACAGCAATAATAATAATAATATTAGCAATAAAAATAATAACAGCAATAATAATAATAATAATTTTTATTATTATAAATAATAATAGCAATAATAATAATAATTACACCAATAACAAAAATAATAATAATAGTAAAAATAATAACAGCAATAATATTAATAATAACAGCAATAATAATAATAATAATAATAGTAATAATAATAATAATAACAACAATAATATTAAAAACAGAAATAATATTAATAATAACAACAATATTAATAATAACAACAATAATAATAATAACACCAATAATAATAATAATAACAGCAATAATAATAATAACAGCAATAATAATAATAATAATAATAATAATAATAATAATAATAAAAGCAATACCAATAAGATTTGCTATAATAATAATAATAAAAGCAATAATGATATTAACTGCAATAATAATAATAATAGCATTTATAATAATAATAAAAGCAATAATAATACTAAATATAATAATAATATTAATAGTTAATAATAAAAATAACAGCAGTAACAATAATAACAGCAATAATAATAAAAATAACAGCAATAATAATAATAACAGCAATAATAATAATAATTGCTATTATTATTATTATTATTGTAAATAATAACAGCAATAATAATAAAAACAACAGTAATAGTAATAATAAAAAAAATAATAAAAATAACAGCAATAATAATAATAACAGCAATAATAATAATAACAACACAATAATAATAATAACAGCAATAATAATAATAACAGAAATAATAATAATAACAGCAATAATAATAATAATTAAAAGCAATAACAATAATAATAGTAATAAAATATATTGTAACAGCAATAATAATTTTAATAGCAATAATAATAATAATAGCAATAATAATAAGAAAGCAATAATAATAATAATAACAACAATAATAACAATAAAAGCAATAATAATAACAGCAACAATAATAATAATAACAGCAATAATATTAACAGCAATGATAAT
Organism: Cataglyphis rosenhaueri; assembly: GCA_039654425.1. Lineage (NCBI taxonomy): Eukaryota > Metazoa > Arthropoda > Insecta > Hymenoptera > Formicidae > Cataglyphis > Cataglyphis rosenhaueri. Next base: position 7,599 of record JBCEWD010194712.1, on the reverse strand, counting down.
AATACACAATATTAATAATAACAGCAATAATAATAATAATTATAATAATAATAGCAACAATAATAATAACACCAATAATATTAAGAATAGCCATAAAAATAATAATAAAAGCAATAATGATATTAACTGCAATAATAATAATAATAGCAATAATAATAATAATAACAGCAGTAACAATAATAACAGCAATAATAATAATAATAACAGCAATAATAATAATAACAGCAATAATATTAATAAAAAAATCATAATATTAATGATAACAACAATAATAATATTAACAGCAATAGTAATAATAACAGCAATAATAATAATAATAGCAATAATAATAATAACAGCAGTAACAATAATAATAACAACAATAATAATAATAAAAGAAACAATAATGACAGCAATAATAATAATAATAATAATAAAAGCAATAATAATAATAACAGCAATAATAATAATAATGAAAGCAACAATAATAACAGCAATAATAATAATAACAATAATAATAATAAAAGCAATAATATTAATAATAGCAATAATAATAATAACAGCAATAATATTATTAACAGCAATAATATTAATAACAACAATAATAATAATAATTATAATATCAATAATAATAACAACAATAATAACAACAATAATAATAATAATAAAAGCAATAATAATAACAGCAATATTAATAATAATAATAATTATGGCAATAATTACAATTGCAGCAATAAGAACAATAATAAAAGCAATAATAATAACAGCAATAATAATAATAACATCAATAATAATAATAATAAAAGCAATAATAATTACAGCAATAACAATAATAATAATAATAGCAATAATAATAATAACAGCAATAATATTAATAATAACAGCAATAATAATAATAATAAAAGCAATAATAATAATAGCAGCAACAATAATAATATTAATAGCAATAAAAATAATAATAATAACAGGAATAATAATAATAATAATAATAATAATAAAAGCAATAGCAATAAGAGCAACAATAATAATAATAATAGCAATAATAATAATAACAGCAACAATAATATTAATCGCAGTAATAAAAATATCGACAATAATTATAATAACTGCAATAATAATAATAATAATAGCAATAATAATAATAACAGCAATATTAATTACAGCAATAATAATAATAATAAAAGCAAAAATAATAATAGCAATAAGAATAATAATAATAATAGCAATTGTAATAATAACAATAATAATAATAATAATAGCAATAATAATAATAATAATAACAATAAAATAATAAAAGCAATAATAACAATAATAAAACTATAATAATAACAGCAATAATAATAAGAATAACAATAATAATAATAATAACAACAATAATAACATTACCTGCAATAATAATAATAATAGAAATAATAATAATAACAGCAATAATAATACTAACAGCAATAATAATAATAATAGCAATAATAATAATAATAAAAGCAATAATGATATTAACTGCAATAATAATAATAATAGCAATAATAATAGTAAAATCAATAATAAAAATAATAAAAACAATAATAATAATAAAAACAATTATAATAACAGCAACAATAATAATAATAACAGCGATAATAATAACAGTAATAATAATAATTGTAACAAAAATAATAATATTAATAGCAATAATAATAATAATAATAACAGCAATAATAATAATAATTAAAAGCAATAATAATAATAACAGTAATAATAATAATTGTAACAGCAATAATAATTTTAATATCAATAAATAAAAGCAATAATAATAATAATAACAACAATAATAATAATAACAACAATAATAATAATAACAGCAATAATAATAATAACAGTAAAAATAATAATAATAAAAGCAATAATAATAAATGCATTTAAAATAATTATAATAACAGCAATAATAATACTAACAGCAATAATAATAACAGCAAAAATAATAACAACAATAATAATAACAGTAATAATAATAATAACAGCATTAATAATAATAATTATAATAGCAATAATAATAATAACAGCAATAATAATAATAATAATAATAATAAAAGCAGAAATAATAAAAATAGCTATAATAATAATAATAATAGAAGCAATAATGATATTAACTGCAATAATAATAATAATAGCAATAATAATAATAATAAAAGCAATAATAATAGTAATAAAACCAATAATAATAACATCATTAATAATAATAATATTAGCAATAATTATTATAACTGGAATAATAATAATAATAACAGCAACATACTAATAATAATTACAAAAACAATAATAATAATAATAATAATAATAATAATAATAATAATAATAATAATAATAAAAATAATAATAATAACAAAAATAATAATAATAATGAAAGTAATAATAATAACAGCAATAATAATAATAACAGCATTAATAATAAGAATAACAGGAATAATGATAATAATAAAGCAATAATAATAATATCAATAATAATAATATCAATAATAATATTAATGACAGCAATAATAATTTTAAAAGCAATAATAATAATAGCAATAATAATAAGAATAAAAGTAATAATATGAGCAGTAAAAATAATAATAACTGCAATAATAACAATAATAAAAACAATAATAATAATAGCAATAATAATAATAACAGCAATAATAATAATAAAAACAATAATATTAATAACAGCAATAAAAATAATAATAAAAGCAATAATAAGAACAGCAATATTAATAATAATAATAATAATGGCAATAATTACAATTGCAGCAATAAGAACAACAATAAAAGCAATAATAATAACAGCAAAAATAATAATAATAAAATCAATAATAATATTAATAGCTATAATAATAGCTATAATAATAATAGCTATTACAATAAAAACAATAATAATAATAATAATAGCAATAATAATAATAATAATAACAGCAATAATAATATTAAGAGCAATAATAATATTAAAAGCAATAATAATAATAGCAGCAATAATAATAATAACAGAAATAATAATATCAATAAGAGCAATAATAATAATAACAGCAATAATAAAAATAATAAAAGCAATAATAATAACATCAATAATAATAATAATAACAGCAATAATAATAATAACCGCAATAATAATATTAACAGCGAAAATAATAATAGCAGCAATAATAATAACAACAACAACAATAATAATAAAAAAGCAATAATAATAATAACAGCAATAACAATAATAATAATAGCAATAATAATAATAATAGAAATAATAATAATGATAAAACGATAATAATTACAGCAATAATAATAATAGCAATAATAGTAATAGCAGCAATAATAATAATATTAACAGCACTAAAAATAATAATAATAATAGCAATAATAACAATCGCAATAATAATAATAATAATAATTAAAGTAATAGTAATAAGAACAACAACAATAATAATAATAATAGCAAAAATAATAACAGCATTAATAATAATAATAACAACAATAATAATAATAACAGCAATAATAATAATAACAGTAAAAATAATAATAATGAAAGCAATAGTAATAACAGCAATAAAAATAATAATCATTGCAGCAAAAAGAATAAAATTAAAATCAATATTAATAATAACAGCAATAATAATAACAGCAATAAGGATAATAACAGAAATATTAATAATAACAGCATTAATAGTAATAACACCAATAATAATAATAACAGTAATAATAATAATAATAATAGTAACAGCAATAATAATAATAACAGCAATAATAATAATAACCGCAATAATAATATTAACAGCGAAAATAATAATAGCAGCAATAATAATAACAACAACAACAATAATAATAAAAAAGCAATAATAATAATAACAGCAATAACAATAATAATAATAGCAATAATAATAATAATAGAAATAATAATAATGATAAAACGATAATAATTACAGCAATAATAATAATAGCAATAATAGTAATAGCAGCAATAATAATAATATTAACAGCACTAAAAATAATAATAATAATAGCAATAATAACAATCGCAATAATAATAATAATAATAATTAAAGTAATAGTAATAAGAACAACAACAATAATAATAATAATAGCAAAAATAATAACAGCATTAATAATAATAATAACAACAATAATAATAATAACAGCAATAATAATAATAACAGTAAAAATAATAATAATGAAAGCAATAGTAATAACAGCAATAAAAATAATAATCATTGCAGCAAAAAGAATAAAATTAAAATCAATATTAATAATAACAGCAATAATAATAACAGCAATAAGGATAATAACAGAAATATTAATAATAACAGCATTAATAGTAATAACACCAATAATAATAATAACAGTAATAATAATAATAATAATAGTAACAGCAATAATAATAATAACAGCAATAATAATAATAACAGGAATAATAATAATAATAACAAAAATAATAATAATAACAACAATACTAAAAATTATATCAATGATAATAATAACAGCAATAATAACAATAATAGCAATAATAATAATAATAATAACAATAAAATAATAAAAGCAATAATAACAATAATAAAACTATAATAATAACAGCAATAATAATAAGAATAGCAATAATAATAATAATAAAAACAATAATAACATTAACTGCAATAATAATAATAATAGCAATAATAATAATAACAGCAATAATGATATTAACTGCAATAATAATACTAATAGCAATAATAATAGTAAAACCAATAATAAAAATAATAAAAACAATAATAATAATTGTAACAAAAATAATAATATTAATAGCAATAATAATAATAATAACAGCAATAATAATAATAATTAAAAGCAATAACAATAATAACAGTAATAATAATAATTGTAACAGCAATAATAATTTTAATATCAATAATAACAATAATAGCAATAATAATAATAATAGCAATAATAATAATAAGAGCAATAATAATAATAATAACAACAATTATAATAATAAAATCAATAATAATAACAGCAACAATAATAATAATAACAGCAATAATAATAATAATAACAGCAATAATAATAATAATAACTATAATAATGATAACAACAGCAAAAATAATAATATTAAAATCAATAATAATAATAACAGCAATAATAATAACAGCAAAAATAATAACAACAATAATAATAACAGTAATAATAATGATAACAATAATAGCAAAAATAAAAATAATAATAACAATAATAAAATTAATAGCAATAATAATAATAATAATAATAACAAAAATTATAATAACAGAAATAATAATAATAAAAGCAATAACTTTAACAGCAATAATAATATTAATAATAGCAATAATAATAATAATAGCAATAATAATATTAACAGCAATAATAGTAATAATAACAATAATAGCTATGATAATAATAACAGCAATTATAATAATAAAAATAGCAATAATAATAATAACAGCAATAATAATAATAATAAAAGCAATAATAATAAAATCAATAATAGTAATAGCTGTAATAATAATAGTAATAACAGCAATAATAATAATAATAGCAATAATAATAATAATATCAACAATATTAATAACAGCAATAATAATAATTATAATAACAATAATATAAATAACAGCAATAATAATAACAGCAATGATAATAATAATAATATTAACAATAATAATAATAACAACAATATTAATAATAATAATAATAGCAATAATAATAACAGCAATAAAAATAGTAATAACAACAATAATAATAATAAAAGCAATAATAATAATAACAGTAATAATAATAATAATTGTAACAGCAATAATAATAAAAGCAATAATATCATTAATATCAGCAATTATAATAACAGCAATGTTAATAACGATAAAACTATAATAATAATAATAATAGCAATAATAATAATAAAAGCAGTAGTAATATGAACAACAATAATGTTAATATTGATAGCAATAATAATAATAACACCAATAATAATAATAATTATAAAAGCAATAATAATAAGAGCAACAATAATAATAAAAGTAATAGCAATAATAATAATAACAGTAGTAATAATAATAATAATAGCGATAATAATAACAGCATTGATAATAATAATAACAACAATAATAATAACAATAATAATAATAATAACAGCAATAATAATAATAATAAAGCTATAATAATAACAGCAATAATAATAAGAATAGCAATAATAATAATAATAAAAGCAATAATAACATTAACTGCAATAATAATAATAACAGCAATAAAAATAAGAACAGCAGTAATAATAATAACAGCAATAAAAATAAAAACAGCAATAATAATAATAATAGCAATAATAATACTAACAGTAATAACAATAATAGTAAAAGCAATAACAGTAATAATAATAATAGTAACAGCAATAAAAATATTAATAGCAATAATAATAGCAATAATAATAAAAACAGCAATAATAATAATAACAGCAACAATAATAATAACAGCATTAATAATCATTATAAAAGCAATAGTGATAATAACAATAATAATTATAATAATAGCATTAATAATATTAACAGCAATAATAATAATAACAGCAATAATAATAATAAAAACAATAATAATAATTACAGCAATAACAATAAAAAATAAAAGCAATAATAATAATAATAATAGCAATAATATTAATAATAATAGCAATAATATCAAAAACTGTAATAATAACAATTATAACAGCAATAATAATAGTAATAACAATAATAATAATAATAACAATAATAATAATAATAACAACAGTATTGATAATAAAAGCATTAATAATAACAGCAACAATAATAATATCAAAAGCAATAATAATAATAATAATAATAATAATAATATCAATAATAATAATAACACCATCAATAATAATAATAATAATAATAATAATAATAATAATAATAGCAATAATAATAACAGCAATAATAATAACAACAGTATTATTAACAGCAATAATAATAATAATAAAAACAATAATAATAATAGAATAATAATAATAATAATAACAGCAATAATAACAACAATAATAATAAAAACAACAGTAATAATAATTACAGCAATAATAATATTAACGGCAATAAATAAATGCAATAAAAATAATAACAGTAATAATAATAATTGTAACAACAATAACAATATTACTAGCAATAATAATAATAACAGTAATAATAATAATTGTAACAGCAATAATAATTTTAATAGCAATAATAATAATAATAGCAATAATAATAATAAAAGCAATAACAATAATACTAACAACAATAATAATAATAACAGCAATAATAATAATAATAATAAAATCAATAATAATAATAACAGCAATAATAATAACAGCAATAGTAATAATAATAATAATAGCAATAATAATAATAAAATCAATAATAATAATAATAACAATAATAATAATAATAACAACAATATTGATAATAAAAGCATTAATAATAACTGCAACAATAATAATAATAAAAGTAATAATAATAATAATAATAGCAATAATAATAATAGCACCATCAATAATAATAATAATAATAATAATAATAAAAATAATAATAATAATAATAATAATAATAATAATAATAGCAATAATAATAACAACAGCAATAATAATAATAATAAAAATAATAATAACAGCAATTA
>JBCEWD010194507.1:0-12772 GCA_039654425.1 Cataglyphis rosenhaueri | reverse complement strand
TGTACGCTGCAATAGCGAAAACTCGTACAGATCCCACGAGCGAAAACCCATGCTGAGATATCGCCCGCTTTCCAAGGGCAAGCATGGTACGATGCTACCGATTACTATATGCGGTATCATTTGCGGTCCTTCGAATTGCGGTAAAACCAATGTGTTGATAAGTTTGATAGAAAATCCACACGGTGTACGTTTCAAGAACGTGTATATGTATTCGAAATCGCTTCAACAACCGAAATATCGATATCTAGAGAATTTATTGACATCGATCGACGAAATTAATTATTTTACATTTTCCAACAACAGTGATGTCATTCCGTCGAGCGAGGCGCGTCCAAATTCAATCTTTGTGTTCGATGACATGCGATAAGCAAGATGCGGTGAGAGAGTACTTCTCAATGAGTCGGCACTCGAGCGTCGATTGTTTTTATCTCTGTCAGACGTACGCGAGAATACCTAAACATTTGATACGCGACAATGCGAACTTGCTGATCTTGTTCAAACAGGATGGTACTAACCTGAAACATGTGTACAATGATCACGTGAACACCGACATGTCGTACGATGAATTTTGTACATTATATCGCAATTGTTGGCAGCACAAGTACGGATTTGTAGTGATAGATAAGAACAGCTCGCTCAATGATGGTCGATACAGAAAAGGATTTAACTTGTTTGCGATATCGCAAAACGATTAGTTGCTGTCGATATCTCATTAGGGTGAAACGTAATCGACACTTTGTTTTTCCGCGATGATTGCGACCGAGAGGAGCAAAGATATTCGCGAACACGAGAAGATTGCGAGGGAAAGTCCGAAAACGAATGAATCGAATTCGCAAGAAATCGCACTTTGAAGACTGGTAAGATCGAGGAGGATATCATGTTGGACAGGCATTTTAGACCTCTCATCGGACCGCTACAAAAGATCGATAACTCTAGCTTCATCGTGGTGAAGTATGAGCCGGAGAGTAACGCTGACGCGAAAATTTAAACGTTACCAAGCGGTACTAGAAGGAGGAAGATGAGGAAAAAGAGCAGGATGCGACACCGAAAAAAAGAAAACAATCTGACGCCAAGTCGGATCGCTCACCAACATCGCATAAATCGAAACGATCGGATGTTTTACTGAATGAACTGCCGATAACATCTACACCAACCGCGACAACGACAATCGTGCAATCTATGATATCCGAATCACTCGCGAGCGAAGATGTTTTCGAAACCACGGACGACTCACTCGTAACGTCCGTTCGAAATCAATTGCAAACGTCGGAAGGTCAAGAAATGTTGCGAGAGCACTTGGGGTTACTGGGACAAAAATACACGGGTACTCTCCTCGGTGGCGATGAAAAAAAACGAGATCGATCACGTATACGGGATATATTTCGACAAGAATAAAATGATGCTCGGTAACAAACGATTCGATATTAATAAAGATGACTCTATAATAATAGACAAAGTGAGGTATATTGGTATACCAGGATTATAGTTGATCTTTAAGAGAATGCCCGATGATGTCATTTACACGGAGAACGATATACAGAAATACAAGAGTATATTATTGGCAACGAGCGCGCATAGACGCAATTACGATGCGCAAGGCCAATTACGGAGCAACAGAGGATACAAGTATACACAAATAATCGCACCTTTGATGTCGATCAAATCAAAAAAGAAAAAATATGGAAAAGGAATATTCATGCCTCGCGAGATGACGCTAACCGACAACAAGATCGACTATGTGCACTAGGATGATCCCAACGAGCTAGTGGATAATCTACAATTGCTCGATGCTTCGCGTCGAGTTGGCCACAATGCCCACGATAATGAGATTCTATCGATCATTGAGGAACTTCGAGAAACTGGCATTATTATAAATTAAATGGTGTCTCGACAAAACTAATCAATCGATCGATCAACGTCACTCGCATCAGTAATGCATATTAACAAATTTGAGATATCCGAGCAGAGCAGGGACGTGACGAATGTTTTTTCATACCGTCAATGGAGCGGATTAATGAGAAATTTCGTGCGCGATAATGGTCTGTGACGCACCGTTACGGGCTTTGACACGAAGGCACGCAATATTCGCCGTGTAGCGAAACCTGAGGTTGATACCGATGTCGTCAACAAATTATACGTGGATCAGTGCATTAAAATCTTGCGGAATCAACAGAAAAAGTCAGACGAAAAACTTACTGCATTCGAGAAGGACGTGCAAGCGTTACAGGCTGTAGTAAACGAGTTTTGGCATGCAAACGCTAAATTAGAAACGCTAACAAACGATAACGAAACGTCAACTAATGATAACAAAGTGCCAACGAACAACGAAACATCAACAAACGATAACAAAACGTCAACGAACGATAACAAAACGCCAACGAACGACAACGAAACGTCAACTAACGATAACAAAACGCCAACGAATAACAATGGACAGCAACAAATGGTTTAGGATCAGCTAGGATGAATGGTTGACAAACGGCAATGAACGGCAACAAACGGTTCAGGAACAGCTGTCGGATGGTTGTCGAACGGCTCAGGAACGATTCAGGAACATCTATCAAACTGCTCAGGAACGGATCAGAAACGGCTGCGAACGGCTAATGGACTGTTATAAACGGCAAACTGATAACAGAGAATGACTATTAAATGATAGAAATAAAACGGAAATTAAACGGAAATAAACGACTGCTTGAATGATTAAAAAAAAAAGTTTGAGATATTATAAAACATAATATAATTTTTTTGCATAAATTATTACGCGCCGACCAATCACCGCTAAAAACATGGTATCATTAAAATCTGATAAAAATATCGAGAAGCTACGATTCGTCGAGGAACTGCATGCTGCGACGAGAAGAAATTTTCCTCGAAGACACGTCATAGTGCAGGGATACGATGACTTGTGGCAGGCTAACATCGTCGAGATCCGTATTCGCGTTTCAACAGAGGCCACTACTACATACCGTCATTGATGTGCTGAGCAAGTACGCGTGGGCCGTACCGCTCAAGAGTAAAGGTGGAAGCGAGACGGCTAATGCTATCGCTAAGATAATTCGAGATAGTAAGAAATTTCCGAGAAACCGATATGGGGAAGGAATTTTACAACACCGACGTGCAACGCCTCATGAGAAAACATGACATCAATCATTATTCGACGTATTCGGTATTGAAGGCTTCAGTCGTCGAATGATTCAATCGCACCTTAAAAAACAACATGTAGAAAATGTTTACGCTCAATGGAACTTACAAATGGATGGATGAGTTGCCGCGACTCGTGTTGGATTACAACGCGTGCAAGCATCGAACGATCGATATGCGACCCGTCGACGTTACCCCCGCGATCGCCGAAAAACTCTTGGCTACGGTGTACAGTGCGATAAAGATAGCGAGCCCGGCAAAGTTCAAAGTAGGTGACTCGGTACGCGTTAGCAAATACAAGACGATTTTTGAGAAAGGTTATACACCGAATTGGACCACCAAGGTGTTTAAAATTATTAAAGTGCAGCATACTAATCCCGCAACTTATCTACTCGAGGACTATCGTAAGAAATCTATCGCTGGAGCATTCTGCGAGCATGAGTTGCACCGCGCAAATTATCCGGACATGTATCTCTTGGAAAAAATATTGCGCAAGAGATGACGAGGTTTACATGAAATGGTTGGGATTCGATGGATCGCACAATTCTTGGATACACAAGGACAATGTAATTTAATTCACATACAAACTGCATTTTATTTTTAACATATAAAAAAAATTAAATATGATACATATAAAGAATCTGAAATATGTAAAAATATATGTAAGATGTATACAGCATATAAAATATAAAAGAAAAATAAAGATAAAAATATATTTCTTTTATTTTCCTGCTTTGATAGTCAATGGTATAATACATTGAGTTACATACATACACACACACACATACATACATGCACGCATGCACTATATTACATTATGTTACATTATATTACAATACATTACATTATATTACATTATAAGGGTATTCGGTAATGTCCCCATGGTAACGTGTCGGTCGTTTCGGGTACGATATATCGCTTGTCATCGTACGGACTCAGAGCAATTTTTGTCTCGCGGATGGTATATACTTCATGCAATTTTGACTTTATACATGATTGCTATCGAGTCATTTCAATCTCTTCGTGAAGGCACTTTGTGTAATCGTCAAAAGTTATAGTACGCGCAACGACGTTACTCTTGATGCCTTTAACCTTTTTTGTATCCTTTTTACCATCTACTTGTAACGCGTACATTTTTGCTCTTAGTCCAACGAATTCGGTCATGATTGCGCCATTATTTTCGTTTTTCATTAAACCCGGTACTTTTTTATTTACAAGCGGTATATCATACGCGTTGTTAGCAGGATAATCGCTCGTGTCAAATCTATCGATATCGCGTTTCATGTTTTCATATATATCGTCGCATTTAATGTAATAAATTAAACTATCTGTATCGGTGTACATGACTTTACAATTGTTGCGATATAAAGGTAACATGTATTCGTGATGAAATTCGTACAAACACACTTTTGATATATCAAGTATGCACATACCGACGTAGATTGGTTTATTAAATATTACCTCAAATTTGCGCAGTTCAACGGCGACTAAATTTTCTGAAAACACGCTTCTACTGTGAAAATTCGGTTTTGCGATCATTGCGCCGTATCATCCGTCCCACTTTGTTAATAATTTTACATTAACATGATTGCGCACGTTTTTTATAGTTTTATCGAATATCGCGATATTCATTAATTTATATAAATTTTTTTCAAAATTGTTTGTCGCGCTTATTCTAAATCGGGTATTGAGTTCAATGTAATTGCGAAGCCATGCGATTGAGTAAATTGCAATACGCGATGTATTTTTGTGACGCGAAGACCATGACATGTACACTGCTGCAAGTTGCGATAGTGTATGACATTTTTTAATGTATAACATGATATTTTTCATGGCATAGAGTCGCGAGGAGCTTGTCTTCTCGCTTACCTGGAAGTTTATCGCGTATCGGGCAAAACGGTAGATCAGCGTGCGCGTCATGTTTACTTTGCGGATACTCTAGATCGACTTCGAGAATATAATCTGTTGGCAAATCCGAAGCGATCGCGCTAATGTTAAAATCAGAGATTTCATCAACCCAATTCGAAATTCGCCGTAAGGTAACGATTGACACATCGCCCAACCGTAAAGTTGTTTACATCGAAATACATCAAATACGATGAAGATTTCGATTGATCGTACGACTGCATATACTTGTTATTAACATGCGCGTATCTGTCGGAACATTGACTTAAACCGCCGCGTACTCTCCGTTCGATAAACAAAACCATATCAATATCAGTAAGTAATTCGAACGTAATATTTGTATGTTTCAACATAGCATCCCTCATGTATCCGGGAAAAGTAAAATAATATGCTGGATCAAGCCCATAACTTTTAATGCAAATTTCGCGGAAATTTTCAAATATGTCTGCTAATAACAAGACATCTGTTTTTAAATATAGATCGCTGTATTCGCCTAGCGTTCGAATGGAGAACCGCTTCCAGACAGTCTCGGCGTGCGTGTAATCGCTCTCGGATACAATGTCACCAGTCCAAGAACTGTGAAATGAATCGCGCGGTGGTAAACATGTATCTTCCAGCCTGTCGACGCAGTCAACATATTCGTACGGAAAGACGCCCTTCCGTGTTAATAAATTGAAATTGTCTTCTTGTACATTTTGAAATTTCGATTTTAAAATTTTGAGTTTGTCTTTATTTAAAAAAGATGTCAATTTGTCAAGACTAAAAGAAATTTATATGACTCTATAAAACGCAATTTGATACAATTTTTTGATTCATGTTCCGCAAGTTCAACATTTTTTGTAAAAGATATATATTTTTCTTTCGTTATCGGCAATAACTCGATTTTCCCCTCGAATGCTGTAGCTATTTCTTTGATAATGAAATGTGAATCGTAATCGGATAAATTATGAAAAATTATTGAAATGTAAAAAGAGTTCTTATAATTTAAATTGCAATTTGAATGCGCGGGACCTCGGTACCGCCCGATCAGATGGCAATGATCTCGTGTATCGTCCGGCGCGAATGGTTTCTCGCAAATGTGACAATGTGTCGCGCTGTTAAATTTTTCCCATTCTTCTCGCGTTAAATTTATCATGGGGACATTTATGCTTAGAATAATCTCTACGCGATGCGCTAAATTTTTAAGTTCTTCGACAAACCAACCAATACAATCGGTACTGCGGCGAAAATGATACGCGGATAACGAATCGTCATGCACAATGTATATAATAAGCGATACTAAATACTTGATGATGTTAATAGTTTCTTTCTTCTTCCGTCTTTTCCAAAACGCACTCCAAGTCGGCGTATACGACAAAAGGCAGCCGTTCTTTCCTACTGTAATTGTTGAACTTGAGCTTGTTCTCGTTCGGTAAACGGATGGCGCACTCGTTCATTTCTTGGCAGTCCATCGTATGCGACTGCAATTTATTCTCCGATCCAAAGTAATGTAAACATCTGTAAAAATAGAAATATTTAATTTTTTATTTATAAATGTATTTGTAACGATGCGTCACCCCATCGTTCCCGACACGTCGCCCGTCGGAAGTCTGCCGCCCGGCGAACACCAGCCGGGCAAGGGCAGAGGCGCTTAGCGCCCTATTTTTAATAAACAATAGGTCGGAGACGTAAACAACCGACCTCCGAGCAGCGCCGAGCGCTCCCAGAAAACGCCGAACACCGTAGACGGCAGAAACCCCGCGCCGCTACCCCCACTCCGAGGGGGATGAGAGCGACGCGGGTGCCATAACCGAACCGTATAAAAACCCGACCGATCATGGATCTGGACCAGACCGGTAACCGAATCCGCTCGAGCAGTACGCAGACACCTCCAGAAACCGCTCCGAAACCGTCAAAAGACAGTGAACCGGGGGTTGACGTGTTCGCAGCCGTCCAGAATTCTCGACTATCTGATCCAGAGGCGGCTCCCGTCAAAAACCACCGTAAAAGACAAAGAGTGGACAAGTTCGCTGCTCTTCTCGAGTATTCTCGAGTCTTACGGTCCTTACACCTGACCGTCCGAACTCCGCGCACGGCGCCTCCCTCGAACCCCGTCTGGGAACACGCGCCGCGTCCTCGACAACGACGCCCGCACCAACTGCAGGCCGCCGCCCTGCAGTTCGCGCCGATCATCCGGCGACTACCTGTACGCGCTCTTACGCGCACCTGTAAATATCGCATCGCGATATATCGAATTAGCGCATCTCACGCACCGTGACAACACGCGCCCGCCTTACCGCACGCACCGCGCGCCTACTAGTTCGCATCGCGACAACACGCGCCCGTCTTACCGCGCGCACCGCGCGCCTACCGACACGCACTGCCAAAACACACGCCCGGCTCACCGCACGCGCCCCGTGCTACGAAGCGAGGCACTTGACGAGACGCATAAAAACCTGTCTAGCCCGGCGTCATAACAATGCGATTGTTAAAGGCGAGCACCACGTGAAAACCGTAAATAAATAGTAAACAGTGACTTGTAATACCTGACCATTGCCCTCGAGAGGCAAATAAACGACGTATCTCAATCTAACGTTTCTTACTGTGTTTCACCCCTTCACGAACCCTGATCCCGATTGCGCTGTCCGCGCGCACCACACCGCTCGTGAAGCGGCCCGTTACATATTTAATAAAAAGAAAAAGAAAAAATATATAAAATTTATAAAATATTTATTTAATTAATATTATAAAATATATAAAATATACATACCGATCACAAATGTATTTTTGACCATTATGTTTGCTTAGTTGCGAGCTAACGAGGCGGGATAAATTCTTGATCCACGCAAAATGTCCGACGTAGTCGTCCAGTAGATTTTGCACGTAAAGCAAGTTGACGTTTATCTCTCTTTAGCTCGCTCAGTCTGATCGGGACAATGTTCTTTTCCTCGAGGCAATATATATTTATGGAGATATTGTTGGCAAGTTCGAATTTTTTAATTTGATTCACAGTCACTGGAAACTCAATGTCCTAGAGATTCAGTCGTATAATGTGATACGATGATTCTCAGCTTACATTCCTTGCAGTTGGATATAGAGCAGCGACCACTGCCCACGCAAAACACGCATTGTCATTGGATTGTACATTAATCACGCTCTTTTCACTATTATTTCCCGCGGTAATTCAATATAACATCCCGCGCGCATTGGATTATATTTATTTATATTAATTGTCAAATCTAGTATTTGCGACAAAGTCCACCCACTATCGCGTTCTTGAAATTCTTCTAGCGAGACAAGGGTGGCCTCTAGGACGCACCGCTCATACCATTCGCATAAAACAGTGCGACAGAGTTTACAGTTTCTCGTATTAATGCTCTTATTTGCACGCTTATCACCCGACACAAACTCAGCATTAAACACTGTATTCACTTTCACACTAAAATATTTTTTTAACATGTTTTGCACATGTTCGAGTACAATGTCTTTGGTGTCCTCGAGAAATTGACGCGGTTCGATATGATTATGATTTATAACCACACCAGTCGATATGCGGTTTTTGAACGCCGTATCGATCTCTCGCCAAACGAGTTTTTTCGTGTTATTGTCACTGTAATCACCACCACTAGGAATAAATTGTCTCTCTAATTGAGTCTTTACACCTTCGAGTCGCGCGATCGTCGCGATTCTGGCCACTAAAGATTGCTGAATTCCGATCGAGAGTCGCGGACGCTTGGCACGACTGCTTTTTTCAAGCTGTTTGATAAATTCTTCGCATCGCAGCGTCCACGCGAAATATTCGCCTAAGGTAGCGACTTGGTGCGACAGCTCCAACAGATTGCGTTCAATATTCTGCTGTTCGATGTTTTCCATTTTTTTTTCTTCTTTCTTTTTACAGTGTGCAAATCGGACACATATTGCGCGGAAAGATTTGATACAATGGATTGGAGCAGAATCGACCATCTACAACATCATGTAACTCATTTACATGCTTCCGAATAATATACATGTATCCGAAATCAGTGTCGGATACAGCACTCATGCACGAAGTGCATAAAGATAAAACATCACCTGTGGTATAACAAAAGTAGATGGTGCAACATTTTGTACGTCCGTTTAGCGCAATGATTTCTGAATGGGGCACTATTCTATCCACTGTTTCCGTAAGATCCTCACTTTAATCATTAATATAATTACTATCATCGGACAATGCATGATCTTCATCAGACTCTACGTCTAATATAGCTTCAAAATTATTATTGTTTATCTGTTCCATTTTTTTCAAATTATTGTGGTGGAATCTTCTTTTATATTGAACACTGAACACTGAATATTCTATTTGGCACACACGCACACACACAAAATTTTTAAAAAGTTTTAAAGTATCCACTAAATTTTGAATCGATGTATCGACACTTTCAAATCGTATATTGCTATGATTTGGCACCCTTCGTTGTTCATTATTTATTGCTTTGAAGAGTGTGTCTAAAAAACAAAAATTGTGTAGGAGGTTCTAATGTTTTACGAATTGGACTTATGTAGAAGTGGGAATCTTCCAACTATAACGAATTAAAAATTATGCTAGTGTCTTCATTAGGCGGAGTGTTTCTCCTACTTTTCGTATTTTATTCATAGTGATCATTGATTGGTGAGTTCAATATCGGTTCAAAGATTTCTTTGCAGTTGTGTTTATTTGTAAGGTATTTTGTTAGAAGAACTTTTTTTATCTTGTCGGTATCTTTCATTTTTTTTTTTCACCGAAAAATTTCAATAAGGGATATCTATTTATTTTTTGTCATCTCGAGGAGACCGGCATCATCACAGATCTTCCTATATTTTTTTACGGTTCCTCATAGATAAAAATTACGGTCTGTTTATTGAACGATTCGTTGTTTGAATTTTTTAGAAAAAATCAAAAGGATGCCGCAATGGTTCTATTATGTTTAATATTATTTATAAATTATAGCGGCCAGACATCGGCGCTCAATAGCTTTCCTTAAAAAAAAAAGGGTATTTTATTATTGTTATTTATAAATGTTAAAATAAATTAAAATTATAAAATATAATTCATGCATCCTGACCGATGTATCCGATAAACGGCTCTTCCAAGAAAAAAAATGAATAAAACACCGCCATGATTTTATTTTGTTTAAATATTTCAGTAGAAAAAATTATTAATGCGGTTCTGTTTGTTGGTTAAAAGAATTTTATTACATCGGCCTCTCTATTATGCACCGATTGTAAACATATCCTAAACAAATGCGAGCATCCTCTGCCCGCGCCATGTCATTCCCCCGCGTGACATCATTTCCCCGCACAGCTTCCCCTCGCCCCGCATACCCCTCGGAGGACCTGAGTTAGAACTCTCCTAGTATACCTACTCAAGAGTGATATTCCGATTATCCTCTTTTATCTAGAGATTTCAGGCCTGAAACGAGATTGCAACATCTTACAGATTGCAATTAAATCTGGCAAAAAAATTTTTATATTTATATCAATTCAACACAGAAAATCTCCATAGGTGCGACTGCAGCCAATGGTCTGATCAATTGTCATGGAGATTTTATGTATCACGAATCATCAGTTTTAATGAAAGTCGCATTGGGAACATTTTTGCAGTGGGTTGAGAATTTTGAAACAAAATGTGGTCTTGCTGCTCATAATTTATGTGGTCGTAATTTTGATGGTCCTAGATTATATGATGCAATAAAGAAACATAATCTCAATGATAAATTTTGTAATTTAATATACGGTTTTGTGGATACGCTACCCATAATTATACCATATTTAGACAAATGACTAAAAAAAAAGGTAAAGGCGCCTGTACATTGAGTGGATTAGCAAATTTATTAAATATTGATGTTATAGGAGCATATAACGCAATCTATGACTGCAGTCTTTTAGATAAATTTATTAATTTATTAAATTTAGATATTACATTTTTTAAAAATTACAAATGAATCATTATTATAAAATGTTACGTTATATGATCAAAAAATAAACGATTGAAATGTTCGAGATCAAAATAAGGAAAACTGCATGCTAACACCACTGGAAAATATCTTAGGGACAGCAACTCGTAAAAATTTGACAAAAGCTGCAATAAGCTTAAATAAATTTGCAAAACGTATATTCTACATCTGGAATTGTTGGTATTCAAGACTTTTTCAAACAAAAAATGAAAAATAAAATTGCCCATTTTCATGGAAAAAGGATTTAAAAAATTAATGACTTTCTTGTTAAAAAAACTAATAAGATTATTAGGAAATATAATATATGATAAAATACAATAAAAGAAATGTTTATAAAATATTTATAAAAGAAATCCTTATAATGTTTATAAAATAAATATAATTTATGAGTATAATTTATTTTATATGATAAAAAAGTTTCTGTTGTTATAAAATATCTATTACGTTTTGTTTCAATTATCTATGATTTTTCAAATAAACATGGAATATCTACTTTAATATTGTGTAATCATTGAAAAGTCCTTGTCTCAAAAACTAACAAAATTAATTACAAACTTATTTTTTGAATATATCTGCATTTACGGACGGAGCAGAGATGCCAATTCGAGACTCTGCCACCACTCACAGCGTGTGGAGGGGACACAAAGAAAGAACCATGTTCGTGTGCGCTAGGGATGGATGATGTGCAAAATAAAATCGATTTTAAGAACATCGATTTAAAAAAAAAAATTCTGAATTTCTGAAAATCGATTTTCTATTTAAAAAAATCAACGAATCGATCGGGTAAAAAATTATTGTTGAATGGATTATAACTTTATTATTGAATTTATTATTATTATTAAATCTTTATTATTATTTTTATATTATTACATTTTATATACGTTTTTTTCTTATTATTTACAATTATTCAGTTTGTCCAAAATTCTTGTACCTGAAAAATATTATTGTCATTTTTATTATATAATTATATTTTATTATATAACTATAATAAAAATATGAGCTAATAATTCACATTAAAGATTATTTTATTTGTGATTTTATTTATTTATAATTTGCGACAACAAAGGATCTCAGATCTCGTCACGTTTTACTGTGTAGGTTACGTTCAGAAACATCACTCGTGTACACACGGGCGTTGTATCTTCGTTCAACCTTCAGAAAACAAAGATGGAACGAGACCTGTGCCTGGCTCCTGATTGATCATCGCAATATTTTTCGCACTCATGAAGTCTTAGCGCATAATATTTCGATATTGCCTTATAAAAATCGGAAATTGATTAATCGACCGACAAAAAAATCGACAAAATATAATCGATTATTTGAATCAAAATATCGATTCAGAACTGCCGATTAATCGAAAAACATCGCCCATCCCTAGATGGACATATTGTGCGCTCGGCGTTCGGCTAGAGTCGGGCAGTAGAAAAGCGCAGACATATGATCCGTTGTTTCTTTCGCTCCTGCGATATCGCTATAGCTGACGGTCTCGAAAATCATATATCGTAGTAATGTTAATATTAGCGTTTTAGCTTGTATAGATCTCCCGTAAAAACATATAAATAATTAAATAAATCTTTTAATTATAATTAATTTTATATATAAAATATGTAAAATAATTAAAGAAATAAAAAATAAAAAATTTGTAAAATTCATAAATATCCACTCTTAGCCAACTTTTTTTTTCTAAAAAAATTAATTATTTATTATAAATTAATTATACTAATAATATTCTAATAAAATAATATTTCAATAATATATATATATATCATTTTATA
>JBCEWD010194476.1:0-12780 GCA_039654425.1 Cataglyphis rosenhaueri | reverse complement strand
GACCACCGAGTGAACGTCGGAAAACAGCGTAATAGCGACGAGTACAGTCGTTTACCTGATTTTCAGACCTTCGAGTTCGCTCGACCCGATTCTTGCGCCCTTAAGGCGTTTGATTTCGGGATATTTAAAATAGTTATTGCGTCCTTCCTTCCGACTCATCCTTCCGAGAGTCTGGACGTCATATTCTATTTTAAATTTACTTAACAGTTGTTGCGCCCTTCCTTATGACTCATCCTTCCGAGAGTCTGGACGTAACATACTGTTTTAAAATTTTGGGGGCTCGTCCGGGATTGATTGATTAATGTGCGATCTTTTTGAATTGGAATGAGTAAGGGGACAAGAGGTACAGCTAATAAAGACGAAGTAGAACGAAATTTTCAAATTGCTCAAGAAACATACAATCGAACGAAATCAAACAAATCAGACACTCACTACACTTCTACTCCAAAAAATTCTACCATTAAAAACATTAATTTTTCGTTAGACGAAACAGTAATCGAAAAAAATTTTAGTGAAATTGCGTCCGAGTCTAATTACGCCGATTCTTGCGACAGGACTATCGTACTCGACATAAATAAAATTAAGGAATCGAATAGTATCAGCAATATGGCTCAAAATAACCCTTTCGCTACCTTAAAATACGCGGTTGAAGCCGTCCCTTATTTTGACGGTCAGAACATCCCATTAAATTATTTTATTGAAGGATGTGAAGAAGGAAAATCTATGTTGCCTAGCGAGGCAGAACCACAATTTACTAAAATTATAAGAACTAGAATAATAGGAGAGGCTCGTCGAACCATACAAGATCACGATTTCGATAGTGTTTCACAACTAACGAAATACTTAAAACAAATTTATGGACCGGTTAAAAATGTGTATCAATTACAAGGGGAATTGGGTTGTGTATATCAAAAAAATGACGAAGATGTAGTTACTTATGGAAATAGAGTCAAGTTGCTTGGAAAACAAATATTAGAGGCATATAGAAGTTCAGGAACCGTGTTATCTGACCAAAATATTAAAACTTCGTTAGAAAAAGACATGTGTAAGTGCTTTATTAGAGGATTAAAACCAGAAATCGAACAACGAATTACAAGAAATTTAGACGTACACGCGACGGTAGCCGACGCTTTAAGGATAGAAAGAGAGCTCCGAGCGATAACAGATTTACGACAGGGGACAAACAGTTCAGGTAGACAGAGAATCAACGGCGTAAAAGAAATTTGTCAGATTTGTTATAAAGAAGGGCATATAGGTAGTAACTGTAAGAAATATTTGCAAACAAATCAACAAGTCGATTACCAAACAGATTTAGGAACCCCGATTCTTATCTGTCAGATTTGTAAAAAACGCGGGCACGGTGCGGAAAAATGCCGTTTTCGCGATCCACAACTTCGTCGACCAATAAATGCAATTCAAGAAAAAATAATAATTTGCCAATTGTGCTCAAAATCTGGTCATGATGCTAAATCTTGTCGACATAATAATACTACCAGTAATAATAAAATCTCGGTAATTTGCCAATGGTGCGAAAGACCTGGTCACTCAGCAAATAATTGCTGGAAGAAACAAAACGAACAACGTTTTGTTGAAAATAAAACTCGCGTAACTTGCCAAATTTGCAACAATTTCGGACACGTTGCTAAAGATTGTCGAGCGAGAATAAACCAACAATCGGGATCGAAGAACTCTTTATTCTGTCGCTACTGCAAAGAACACGGTCATCTTCTTGAAGATTGCGAATTACGTCGTGTAAGTAACATTCGGAAAAAGGGAAATAATCAGGGAAACTACAACGGCTCCTCGACGTCGGGTGCACAGCGGGGGTCCGAACGCGAGCCGCACCCATCCCAAACTCAGGTAGCCAAACAGATAAGAACGGAACGAACATAAGGCCCGTGACCGTAAACCTCGATAAACAGAGTCGCGTGCCTACAGTTCAAATAGATGTTGATAACTTGACGCGTATAACTTTTATGCTAGACACGGGATCTGGACCAAATATAATTAAAGAAAATCTCGTGCCTGAAGAAATAAATATCAATTACACAAATATTCTTAAATTAAATGGCATAAATAATTATCCGGTATACACCTTAGGTGAAATAACGCTAATTATTTTCGGAATACCAGTAATATTTCATATCGTATCTAACGATTTTCCGATTGCACAATCCGGTATATTGGGAAACGATTTCTTTAAACAAACTTCATCAAAAATAGACTACGCACATGGGCATTTAAATGTTTCTGGAATCAACGTACCGTTCTTATCACCTGAAGCTATCGTAGTAGCTCCGCGATCCGAAACATTATTTTATGTACGGATAGAAAACCCTGAATTAAAGGTGGGCTATATACCTCGATTAAAAGTAGCACACGGAATTTATTTGGGAGATACCATCGTGGAAAACATTTCGGGAAAAGCATATTTAAATGTTATAAGTACATTGGACGAAGAAACAGAAGTACATGTCCCGACCTTACGCCTAAAACCGTTGGGCGAATTATTAGACGATCATAAATCAAATCTTGAGAGTCTGAGCAGTTCACAAAAACAAACAAACAGAGAAAAAGAAGAAAAAACTAATTACGAAAAACAAACGAATAAGAAAAAAGACGGAATTAATTACGCATTATATGATGAATTTGATAATTATAAGAATAAAGTAAATGAAAACAATGAAAAAAATATCATCAAAGAAATTCACCATGAAGACGAAGAAAAAATATTAAATCAAGAAGAAAATAAAAATAAAAATAAAAGTAAGAATAGAAATGAAATAAAAAATAAAATCGAGAGGAAAAATAAAAATTTAAATAATTCAAAAATCCTTGGAGAGGAAAATTATCAAATCTCTTCAAAAAATTTAATGAACCCAAACATTCCTGGAGAGGGAAGTTACCAAACCTTTCCTAAAAATTTTAATAATTCAAAAACCCTCAAAGAGAGAAATTTCCAAACCTCTCAAGAAAGGGATAATTCTAGGATTTCGGAGGAAAGTTTCCAAACCTCGACAGAAAATCCTAGCTCCGTCGATTGCGAGGAGGAAAATTGTCAAACCTCACTACGTAACTCGACACAATCCTATTCCAAAAAGGGGAGAAATTCTTTATCCTCCCTAGATATTAAATTTCCTAAGATCGAATTATTTGTAAAGGAAAATAATAATGAATTAAAAACCTCTCATGTTTCAATAAAAGACCTCCTTGAAGAGGCACGAAAATATAATATAAACATTGAAAATTTAAATCTACAAAAAAATAAAAACAAAAACAAACCGTCTTCAAAAATTTTTACATCTTTATTGAATAAATCTCAAGAAATTTTAGAGAAATTTATGCGAAAACGCAAAACAAGATATAAAAGAAATCAACAAATTGCGAATTATGACCTAAACAATTGTCTACCAATCTCCGAAGAAAACAAAGAAGATCGACTTACTAAAATCATAGGATCATTACGATTAGAGCATTTAAACGAAACAGAAAAAGAAAACGTTACTAAATTGATAATGAGAAGCCAAGATCGATTTCATATTCCTGGAGAAAAATTAACCGCAACACATGTATTACAACACCGAATAACAACCACGGATGACCAGCCGATAAACACACGCCAGTATCGATTTCCACAAACTCATAAGGAAGAAATAAACAGACAGGTAGAAGAACTCCTGGAAGGAGGGATTGTAAAACACTCACAATCACCATATAACACTCCTATATGGATTGTACCAAAAAAGGAAGATTCTAAAGGAAATAAACGATGGAGAATGGTATTAGACTTCCGGGCTTTAAATGATAAAACCATCGGAGATGCATATCCGCTGCCGAATATCATCGATATATTGGATCAATTAGGAGGAGCTCGATATTTTTCAGTATGCGATTTAGCATCCGGATTTCATCAAATAAAGATGAATCCTGAAGATGGGCATAAAACGGCCTTTACTACTCCTTTCGGACATTATGAGTTCGACCGAATGCCGTTCGGTCTAAAAAATGCACCTGCCACATTCCAACGCTTAATGGACTTAGTATTAACTGGGTTACAAGGCAAGGAATTGTTTGTTTACATGGACGATATCGTTATCTACGCGACCTCTTTAGAAGAACATGAAAGAAAATACAACGCTTTAATGGAACGCCTTCGTGGAGCCAATTTAAAATTACAACCGGATAAATGCGAATTTTTAAAAACGGAAGTAACGTATCTAGGACACGTAATTAGTAAAGATGGAGTAAAACCAGATCCGAAAAAATTGGAAGCAGTACAACGGTTTCCAAGACCTAAAACACCAAAAAACATTAAACAATTTTTAGGACTCGCCGGATATTATAGACGTTTTATACCAAATTTTTCCAAATTCGCTAAACCTTTAACAAATTTATTAAAAAACGATACTCGCTTTGAATGGACATCCGAGCAGGAAAGATCTTTTGAAATCTTAAAACAAAAATTATGTGAAGAACCAGTATTGCAATATCCAGATTTTTCAAGACCATTTATTTTAACTACTGATGCATCTGGAATAGCCGTCGGAGGAATATTATCGCAGGGAGAAATAAACAAAGACCAGCCGATAGCATATGCCTCACGAACTTTAACAGATAACGAACTAAAATACGACACATATGAAAAGGAAGCACTAGCTATTATATATTGCGTTAAACATTTTCGACCATATTTGTACGGAAGAAAATTCACGTTAGTAACAGATCATAAACCTTTGCTATGGTTTAAAAATGCACAAGATGCCAATATGCGAATACTTCGTTGGAGATTAAAATTAGCAGAATATGATTACGACGTTGTATACAAAGCAGGAAAAGCAAATGTAAACGCAGACGCATTATCAAGAAATCCAGTTAATATCGAAGAAATAAACTGCAAAATCATAAAAAATAAAAAACTTCTAAATCCTAATAATCCTGAAGATGCGCAACTAATTTCTGAAATGTTAGGAGAATCCGATAGCGAAGAGGAAGAAGAGGAATGTGATGATTTTTATCTACATCTCTCAGATATCGAAGAAGCCGAGGAAAATATACCTGATAATAATCTTCCGTTTACATCTGAAGAATTAAACGAACCACCTAATTTACAAATTACGGAAGGAGCCTTAATACCTGATATTCTTAAACTAAACAAAATACAAACCAGAAGTCAAACGACAAAACAAAATATTAATCAGAATAAAATAATTAATGATGAAAGTAATATTGAAGAAATTGAGAATAACCCATCAGACAAAACTTCTAATATCAATAAAGATAGCGACGACGAGGAGGACGAAGAAGACATTATTAATCAAAATTTAAAAACGAGAAAAACTAAACGTGCATTTTCTGAAAATAGAATAATAAAAAATAATAACATTGTAGACTCCCGAGAACTATTGTTTTTACGCAAAGATAACATAGTATATTTCGTTGACACTCAGGGAAAACCTTTAGATTCTGGTTCACAAAAACTTTTCGAGCGAAAAGAACTGCCGAACTTAGGAATTCTTGTGCTGGGACAAGCTAAAGCAATAAAATATAAAAATCATTATCATATAGTTTTACCCATTAGCGAAGAACAAAGAGAAGGCCCTACAGTTACTCTCAATAAAATTATTAAAATTTTTGCGGATCTACGGGATATAACCGAAGACTTAAAATTAGAAACTTTCAGTATTGCGAAAACCGAATTTATTAATAATGTTCCATGGGATGATGTTAAATCACATTTACAATTAATATTTACCGACGCTCCTACTAAAGTCATTATTTGTCACGGACTAATCAAATATCCACCAAAAGATTTGCGTTCCGTTATTATCAGTGAAATGCATTGTTTACCAACGGGAGGACACCGTGGAGTTACAAAAACATACAATAGAATAAAACATAATTATTACTGGGAAAATTTAAAAGCAGATGTTCAAGTATATATACAACAATGTTTACAATGCCAACTGAAAAAACTTGTAAGAGTAAAAACAAAACAGCCAATGATAATTACAGACACACCAGGATCTTCTTTCGATAAAGTAGCTATGGATATCGTAGGTCCCCTGCCTAAAACTGAAAGGGGGAACGAATACATTTTAACATTACAAGATCAATTAACTAAATTTTGCATGGGAATACCATTACCGAATCAAACTTCCGAAACTATCGCAGAAGCCTTTGTAGATCGTTTTATTTGTGTACTCGGAGCACCAAAAGCAATATTAACTGATCAGGGTAGAAATTTTCTTAGTGATTTAATAAAGAAAATTGCAAAACTATTTAAAATCCGTAAATTTCGTACAACAGCTTTCCACCCTCAGTCAAACGGATCTTTAGAAAGATCACATCACGCGTTGGGCGAATATTTAAAACAATATGCGAACGAACAAAACCAATGGGATAGATGGATCAGCCTTGCTATGTTTAATTATAATACAAGTGTACATGAAGCAACAAAGCACACTCCATACGAACTAGTTTTCGGAAAGATAGCACGTGTTCCATCGAACGAACTTCTACCTCCCGGAGATAAATTAGCAAATTATGACGAATACTTAATAAATCTTGTCACTCAACTCCACTCAATTCAGGGAAAAGCACGCGATAATGTTATTCAAGCAAAAATCAAATCAAAAAATTATTACGATAAGAAAATCAACCCGCAAACCTTTAAACCGGGAGACCAAGTATTTTTATTAAAAGGTCCAAAACCAGGTAAATTCGGGGATCAGTACACTGGGCCTCACGAAATCTTAGAAATTCTAAATAAAAATAACGTAAGAATTAGAATAAAGAAAAATAGCCGAATTGTACATCCAAATCGCTTACGAATTTCATATATAAAGCCTACAGATAAGTAAAACGAAAAAAAAAAGGGAAAAAATAATAATAATAACTATGTGATCTTCCAGATGGACCGCAACATTAAACGACTAATCGTGATACTGTTAATGTTAACAAAATTTTATGAAACTGTTGGAATAATAGGGTACGATTGCGGATCACCTTCAGCAAACTTAACGACACTATCTTTACTAACAATCGAAGAATGTGATATTCCGCCACAAAACGTTAAACGCGAACAACCATATATACAATTACTTCAAATTAATGAATTCGACTCAGTAAAAGTAATACAATGCAAAGTCGAAATTGACCGATTAATAAAAAAATGTGGAATGTTTTCTCACACCATGGACGTATACAATGGGAAATATTCATACATAGAAGAAATACCTCGCGACATATGCAAACGAATGCACGAGTACGGCACATATCAGTTGGGGCAAACCTACATAACTGGATTAAAATCAAACCAAACTGCAACACGTCCAATAACACTTGCCGGTAACGTGGATAATGACGGAGCTTGTATCGGAGGTGCATATTCCGATCCTTACGGAACATGGACGGATGTAATCGTACTAGCAAGCGTAAGAATTACCTTACAAGATTATATAGCAAACGTAAAAATAAATACTAATCGAGTGCAACTCAGATCCGGCGTAGCGTGTAAATTCGCCGCAACATATTGCACAGATGTAGAAGGAGGGGATACGTACTGGGACCCCGTGCCAACCGATACTTGCAAACTTTATAACTTTGGCATATTATTTGAAGGATACGCCTATAAAATAGTTGATAACGACAAGGATCATCCTCAAACAGTTTACTCATTAACAACACAAGATACCATATTTGCACTGACTAGTAAAGGAAAATACAGTACATGTGGATACTCATTGATAACCACAGAACATCCAAAATTATTAATTTTTGAAACCGTACGCGGTACCACTGTTTTCAAAAAACAGGCTGGTATTTCAAATCTTGATATCTTCACTTATATGAATTCAAAATTTGTATATGTGGAAAAACATGTTCGCACTCAAATAAACGAGCTCTATAGAAATTTACTATTACATCAATGTAACCTAGAAAAACGAATGTTACATAACGCGTTAGCTATAGCTACACAAGCACCCGACATTTTCGCATATCATTTAATGAAGGGACCTGGATATATGGCTCTTTTAGCAGGAGAAGTAATTCATATTGTTAAATGTGTGCCAGTCGATGTAAAACTTGCACGAACAAAGGAGTGTTACGATCAATTGCCAGTAATTCGAGGAAACCGAACGCATTTTTTGACGCCTCAAACACATATATTATTACAACAAGGAACACAAACTACCTGCAATCCGTTTGCACCTGCCATGTACCTTTTAGGAGATTCATGGTACAAATTTATACCTAATCCAATAGAAACCTTACCGCCAACAATCATGAAGCCGTTAACTAAGCCTACATGGAAATACATTAGTCCAGGATCACTCGCTACCAGCGGCATATACTCAGAAGAAGAGTTAAAAGATCTTAGAGACCACATAATGTTTCCGGCCGAACGACCTTCAGTACTCAATACTGTAGCAAGAGGAGTTATGGGGAGATCCACCTCCTTACAGGGGGGCTCCATTTCCAATTTACTAGATGAAGCATCGATGGAAAAAATAGCCGCCTCAGCTTGGAAGAAATTCTGGAATAAATTCCTGTTCTTCGGCAATGTCAGCGCAGGCCTACTCGGAATATATCTAATTGCACGAGTTTCCAAGCTAATATTAGACACAGTTGTGCATGGATATGCTTTGCATACCGTGTATGGATGGTCAATATATTTATTTGGAGCAATCTGGGATTCTCTTACAAATCTTTTATTACATTTGGAAAGACGGAGACGACCCGATGGGTCACATCCGACTCCCCCACCACCAAGCGCACCGTTGGAAGACCACAAAGCAATAAAACTCACTAAACAAGATAATCATAATACAAATACCATGGAAATGAACGCGATATATCCTCTGCTACGTCCAGAAGAAAATACTACCTACACTCTCGAAATAAGAGAATAATTTTATGAGTAAAAATAATAACAAAAAAAAATAATAAAAAAAAAAAAATTTTTCATGAAGAATTTAATAAACCACTAAATGCCTTTTCTCTTTCCTTTCCATGGAACCTTCTTAAAATCTTTCCAAATATACCAAACAGTTTACCTATTTTAGAAAATGGAGATCAAAAGCATCAACACCCATGAACTAACCCGCGGACGACTTGAAGTACGGATAACCCGCGCGGAATCCCCATCACTCTTCTGGGTCCAATTAAAAAACGGTGAAAGGGACTTGATAGAACTCATTGAAGAGCTGAATTTCCGGATGGAGCGGCGAAGCCGTTATCTCCATTGCTGGCCTGAAGATTTAAGAGAGGGCGAACCATGTGCTGTCAGAGTAAAAAGTATTTGGCAACGCGGTCTCATAATAGGGATCAACACTGCAGCCTCCATGGTTAAAATCTCCCTAAGAGACTGGGGGATGGCTATCTGGAGACCTATGGCACAAGTCTACTTCCTGGAGAATCGGTTTCGGGAGCTGTCCTGGCAGAGCATCAAATGCGGGCTGGCGCATACAGGACCGCTGACGACTAGAACCAGGGAATGGCCCGAAAAAACTCGGCTATTATGCCAGATGCTTGCCGATCAACAAGAGGGATGGATAAAAATTGTCTATCCTCTCGGTGACAGGGAGGCCATGGTAAAGCTTATGATTTACAAAGAAAACAGAGAAGGGGCTTATAACTTAAGAGACTCGCTAATTCAGTTAGGATACGCGCGACTCACTGATAATGCCATGAACGACGTATTTGTTCACACATAAAGCATTTAATATTTTATATTATAGATACCGTAAGAAATTACACATACATATATATACACTTATACGTATTATAATATCAATAATAATGGCTTTTATTATACAAAAAATATATACATGCGTACATGTATTAAAAAGAAAAAATTTATATATATATATATATATGTGTATATATACAGGAAAAATAATACCTTTTACGATTAATTAGTAGAAATAATTAATAGTTATTATTTTTTACATATTAAATTTCCTTCTATATATGAGGATATATATATTAAATTCCTTTTTTTTTTACCACATTTCTTTATATATATATATATATATTAACTTATCAAAATAACGTAGACTCATACATGAAACAAGACTATCTTTTCCAACTTAGAACAGTGTTACCTGATCAACAGTTCAAAAAGGGGGGGGGGAAAGAAAAAAATTTATTATCAACCTATATTAGCAACAAAGAAAAGGGGAAAAAGAGAGAAATAAAAAAAAATATATATATATATATATATAACATGGAGATGAATTACCACAGCATTTATCAATTGGCAAGTCATCCTTGACTCTCGACACCTGTCAGCAAAACCGCTTAAAGGGAAGTCTGAAAACCACACCGTGGATTCTGCAATTCTAATTAAGGGCTAATTACTCAATAATAAATGAGAATTCAAGCCAGACATCGAAAGTCCATCCAGGAAGCAGTATCAATGCTGCCTATATGTCAACAACGCAAGAAGAAACGAAAAAATTTTATCTCTCTCCCGGCGACAAAACTTCCAAAGACCCGGAACTACAAATATTGATCAGGTAAACATTTTAAAGCAAATATAGTTTTCTTTCCCTTTTGCCGCTAAAGGAGCACGTATAAGAAAAGACAGTCTTGTATTAAAATTTTAGAAGAATATAATTAATAATCAAAATATAATTAATAAAATTAATAATAAAAAAAAATGTAAAGGAAGGACGAAGGAAAGAAGGAAGGGGTTTTGGTGGTCGCCTTCTCTTTCCTCCTTCTTAATAAATAAATTAGCGTGCGTACATAATCTACTATACTTTAATAAACCGCGAAAGGAAGGAATCTATTTTCTTCTTTGCAAATGTTGGGTCTTCCCCCAACATTTGTCTAAGGCCGGGGGTGTTACGTCCTGACGACTCCACGATTCCTTTCTTCCGCGAAGTTGCGGGAATCGTCTATTGGTGAAAAAAAAAAAATGATGATGATGAATCGTTAATAAATAAAGCATCGCGTTTCGTAAACTCTGAATCACTTGTCAATAACCGTATATCTATGAGTAACCGCGAGAAAAGACGCGAGAAGATCGGTGATGAAACCGTCGATTCCCTCGAATAAATAAAAAAGTTATAAATATCCCTCGCAGTAGAATTTTCTGGCGGAAGAATAAACAATACCGAGAAGATAATAAAGAAAAGTAAACTCTTTCTTAATCATAGAGAGAAGAAATAAGATTTTCCTAATCAAATCACGTGCACAAGAGTCCGCCAGAAAAGGGCAATGATCAAGGAACTTTGAACCGATATCAGACTCACCAATTGACGATCACCGCGACTAAAAAACCGAAAAAAAGTAGGAGAAACACCCCGCCTAATGAGGACACTGGGATAATTTCTAAGTCGTCAATCCCTACTTCCGAAATTTAAAACTCATCTTCGAAAAGCCCTATAAAAAGGGCTACTCAAGAGTCTTCGCTCTCTTCACTCGCTACTCTCTCTGCGTGCAAGTTGTCATTTAAATCCAGTTCTCGAGTTCAATATTTTACCTTTACTCCGTGATTCAATTTATCGCGAAAGTGCAACCAGTGTCTTCCCTGGGCGGCGTCGTTCTCGAGCATCAACCAGACCTGCTGACCACTACTAAAAAGTAAGTCTCGACAAATTTCCTTTACGCGATTACATATATATATACATATATATTATAGTTTTTCCTTCTTCGATAGTGAGCGAGATATCGTTGTGCCTTTTGGCTAAGGAATTTCGTCCGCGAGCTAAGCGCGCTTGTCGAGTCCTTCGCAGAATCAGAAAGGCGTTGGCTAGGGCGCATATTTCTGAAGAGACGTTCGAAATAGTCACGTGTTACGCCACACGCATAATAAACAATTTGGCCGCGGCAAGAGACTTAATTGACGACACTAAGCGAATTCTTGAAGAGCGTTATTCCGACACC
Source organism: Cataglyphis rosenhaueri (assembly GCA_039654425.1). Taxonomy (NCBI): domain Eukaryota; kingdom Metazoa; phylum Arthropoda; class Insecta; order Hymenoptera; family Formicidae; genus Cataglyphis; species Cataglyphis rosenhaueri. Next base: position 885 of record JBCEWD010194476.1, on the reverse strand, counting down.
GACACAGATACATCTCTCTCTCTCTCTCTTTCTAATTTTTCGACATCGAGTAACTCGCACTCATCTCCCTTTCCCTCTCCTTCCTACGCTTCTGATCATTCTCTATCCTCTTCCTCCCGATCATTGGGATCCGTTTCAACGGTGATCCTAATCAATGATTCTCCTCCCCCAAGTCCTACCCCCTCAGAAGAAATTCTGAAGGCTATCCTAGAAGCTTGTGACGATCTTCCCGACTTTAACGACCCTTCCATATATCCCTCTGAATATTCTCCTTCCCCAAGTCCTACCCCCTCAGAAGAAATTCTGAAGGCTATCCTAGAAGCCTGCGACGACCTTCCCGATCTTTAATATCATCCTTTAAATCTTGTAATTGTTTCCCAGTTTATTCCTTTACACCATTGCGTAATACTCCCGACACGATGACACACTGACACGTATCTTAAATTGTTTATTTTTTTTTCCTTTCTCTCTTCGATATCATAATCTCTCAATGTATCACCCGCGAGTAAATACACACACACATACACTCACACACACATACACTACTAATGTTTGTTATTTTTCTGTATATTTATCATAAAACATGTATTTTCTTTTTTTTATGAATGAATTTAATGTTTGTTATTTTTCCGTATATTTATCACAAAAACATGTATTTTCTTTTATTTTTTTTATGAATAAATTTATGTTTATGTAATTAATATATATATATATTCACATATTTCTTGACCCCCTCTCGTTCCCAAAATAAAGGATCGCACTTGGTCCCATCCCGAGTAATAGGGATTAAATTCCTTGACCAAAAAGGGACCACCGAGTGAACGTCGGAAAACAGCGTAATAGCGACGAGTACAGTCGTTTACCTGATTTTCAGACCTTCGAGTT
>JBCEWD010194097.1:0-12902 GCA_039654425.1 Cataglyphis rosenhaueri | reverse complement strand
TCTTTCTCTCTCTCTCTCTCTCTCTCTCTCTCTCTCTCTCTCTCTCTCTCTCTCTCTCTCTCTCTCTCTCTCTCTTTATCGCCCTCTTTACCACTACTTTATTAACATTATTAACACTCTTCTTTTTTCTTCTTTCAGCACACTTCTCTCTTTCCCTTCCTGAGCAGAAAGCTCTACCCCGCCCTTCTGTTTCTCTCCTCTTCGTACAATCGCTATCACTATCGCTTTCCTATCTCTTTTCTCTTGTTTCTGTCTTCACCTAAAACAGCATGTAACGCTACAGATTGGTGTCAACACTGCTGACCAAATGGCTCATACGTAGCAATACACACATATACACACGCTATCACACGCTCTTTCTATTTTTTTTTCCCCCATTTATGTTTCCTTCTTACCCTATCTGACAACTATACTAACATTTTTATTACTAATATTTTCATTGATCTGTTTACACTTTTACCCATCCCTAAACACTGTATAGCTACGAGTCTCTAATTAGCTCCCAAAGTAGCAAGCGCACCTGGATGTGTTGGTGGGAGGTGCCCGGCTGCACGGAAGGCGCATCGCTGCGGGGTGAGGGGCCCGTGCTGGCTGGCTACATCCCCGTACTCGGCTTTTTCATTTTTTCTAGACCCAGTTTTTCAAATTTCTAATTTCCCGGCAGTCCATCTCCATCCGTTCGTCTCTGCTGCGCTTTGGTGCGGCGGAGAGGAACAGGGACCATCGTATTTGCCTACTAGGCCCGGCGCTTCTGAGGTCTCAGACGCAGCGGCGGAACTGGAGGCTACTAATAAATTTCTTTATTTTCAGGTTTCCATCTATCATCATCGTATTTTGTCGTTATTGTTCGGTCGTTCCTTTTAGTCCGTCCGCCATGGTGTAGGAATCGACGCATAATAGGTAGGCGTTTCCTCCTAATGGCGCCCGTCGCAATGTTAAGGTCTTAGAAATCGTGCCGATGACATGAAAGGACGTTAAAGTCACGGTCGCTAACGATCCACTACCTCGGGGTACCTGCCGTCTCCTCGTTGTATTTAGGCTTGGTGACGTAATGGTGGCTCTGCGTTGCTCGACCTCTTTTCCACCGTACTCGTTGGATTTATTATGAATTCTCTTAAAAACTTTTCGAAACTTGTGGTGAGGAAGAGTGCCCGCCTGGCAGATCGCTTCCAGCCAGGTGGTGCGGCCGCTGTAATAGAAGCTAGGAATGTGCCCGTCGTCAAGTCGCTCGTGTGCGCGCTTGGTGATGGCCTCTGCTTTCTCGAGAGCGCCTTGCCAAGCTGTGCCCGAGCAAGTCCGCGACGCTAAACGAACGGATGCACAGTTCTAGGGTTGCAGCTTTCGTGCTGTCTTCGTTAAACTCGATGCGATACAATTAAAACTGCGGAAAAGTCTCTGCCTAATGTCTTCACTCAAGAGGGACAAAATGTAAATATTAGCAAATAGATCCGCGAATAGGGAAAAACGTAGCCTCGCGATAAATAATAAAAATAAACTAGTAATAAAACCCGCAGTAAATGCGGGCGTTCCCCAATCCCACATTTCTTGCGAATCAAATTCCTCTCCATTGCCAAAATATAGAAATTCGGTACCATCTTTGTTCTCCTCTTCTTCAGCGCCCACGGAGTTAGGATTCTGCAATTGAACATGAGACGTTCAAATGCAGTAATGGGTGAGGTGCGTCAGCTTGTTGAGCAAAAGCGACTTGACGTCCTGTTATTGCAGGAAATTTGCGTCAAGAAGCAAGACACAAGCCACAACTTCGTTGGTGTAGGAAAAAAAATGAGGGTGATTGATGTATGCTCACAACGTCCGTGGGCTGCAGTGGCAGTCGGTAACTCTCAATTTCAAATGTTATTTGTCTCGCAGCTTAACACATTGCCTGTGTGAAAGTGCAGGCTCCGATTTCTCTTTCTATGTTGCATCTTGCTACTTTCAACATAGCGACGAGATAGAAAAACACCTCAGTCACTTCGAAATAGTGTTTCATTCGTTGAGGGGGAAGAGACTATTAGTCGCCGTTGATGCCAATGTTCGGTCGTCACTCTGGGGTTCACAGAGAACAGACGAAAGAGGTGCAAAATTTGAAGACTTCATCCGATCATTTGGCATGAATGTGGTAAATGACGCTGGACAGGGGCCCACTTTTGGACGACAAGAGGCTCGTCGTTTATCTACGTAACCTTGACGTCACTTTCCATGAACCAGTTCATCGGCGATTGGAAGATGAGGTCTGACTGGAGACCAGCGACCACAATGCAGTCGACATTAGGTTGAGAGTACTAATGTCGGGTAGAAGTCGGGGTGCTGCAAACATGAAGTTCGACATTCGCCGAGCTGATTGGGAGCGGTTCGCTGAAAGCCTAACTGATCTTTCAAAATCAAAACTGGAAATCCTCAACTTATGCTCTGCGATTCAAATAGAAGAAATGGCGGAAACTCTGGCAACGGTTCTTACCAAAGCTTGTTTGGCATATGCCAAGGAAAAGGCGTTTTAGGAAGTCTAACCCGTGGACAGAATTAACCATACTCAAAAAAAGAGTATATTGGAAACAGCGTGCGTTTCAGAGAGAGCAGAACGAACCCATTCGGCTTGCCTTACAGTTAGAATATCGCTTTTCTTTGCGAAAGTACAACAGAGAGGTGAGGAGGGCGAAGCTTGCGAACTAGCAGAAATTCACGGTAACTCGAAACACTGGGGTTGTTTACAAACAAAAGGCGAAAAAACTCCGAGTTGAGGGAGTGCTTAGCACACTCCGGTGTGGCGAATATTCCACAAAGACATTAAAGGAAACCGCCAGCTATCTCCTTAATGTGCACACTCCAGATGACCGGGAAAATGATGACACGCCCGAGCAGCGTGAAATTCGTCTGTCCTCTATAATTTCCCCAAATACAGCCGACGCCCTACTCTTCACGACGGCAGAAATGGCTACAGCGGTTAAAACTTTCAAAAATAATAAGGTGCCGGGATTAAACCTTGTTGAGGTCACGGTATTGAAAGTCGCTTGTAGGTTAATTCCCGGTCAGTTAACACGTTCACGCCGGCGCGGGCCACCGGCGGTACGCATTCGATTGTGTTCTCAATTATTAGACTATTAGACGCTGAAAATTAAAATAATGAAAATTTAACGTCTATTCATTAAAAACATTTATTTTTAATAATAATTATAATTAATAATGTATCAGAAACATAAGTTTTGTTCAATAACATAAACATAATAATACAGTATTATAAAAAAAACTCAAATACGGTAAAAATAACAAAATCTGATATTGTTTTATTTATAACTTCATTATTTATTGTTTTTTGTGTAATTTGTTAAAACATTTCAAGCAAAGTGCTGGCTGACCCTTGCAATGCCCACAATACGTCTTAACTTTTGTAGTATTGTTAGTGGCATAAGCTCTGCCCTTTTTATTGGACATATTTTTATAGCATTCCTTGCAGCGTTTACAGGACTCTCTTGCAGATCCTTCATATGATTGAAGAACATGTTTATGTGACGGTATATAACGGCATATTTGTTCATTGGGCAAAAGGTAATCGATAATAACTTCCCTAAATCGTAACATAGTCATATTTTTAGTGCCCCATCTTTTATGAATATACCAGGCATTCACGAGGGAAGTTCCGCATATTAATTGTATTATTATTTTTCGGTACCATTTAATGGTTTTTCGTAAACAACTGTAGTACGCCGATAGTTGATCTGATAAATCAACACCTTTTTTTGCAATATTATAATCAAACACAGCATCGGGCTTTACTGAGCCATTTGTTCCTTGCACAAATTTACACCGGTGATTCTTTGAGATAGTTAACATGCAAACTGGTCTTTTGTCAGTCCATTTCAAAAATTTTACACCGCTACGATTTTCGAAACTCATCATTTCACCACGTTTTTGTTTTTTTTTGCCTGCGGTGGTAGACCTTTTTTGTTTTTTTTTACAGTACCACAAAAAAATGTATTGTTCTCTAAAAGTTCTTCACCCAAAGAGACACTTGTATAATAACTATCAATAAATAGTGTGCGGCCCTCAAATAATAAGCCACTTAATAATCTCATTATTACATCATGAGAATGTGAGATTTTTCAATGATCGTTCCATTTTTCCCGGCATAAATTTCGATATTATAAGTGTAGCCTTCAGGCAAACACAATTTGTATGCTTTTACGCCATACTTATGTCGCTTGCCTGGGATGTATTGACGAAAACCTAGACGTCCTCTCCATGGAACCATACTTTCATCGATAACGATATTTTTGCCTGGTTTAATAGAACTCTTGAAGTTATCCACAATTGCTTCAATAATATTTCGAATTTTGTGCAACCGATCTTCAGTTCTAGCTGTGGTATTGTCCGAAAAATGTAAAAACTTAAGAATAGATAGAAAACGGTCACGTCTCATTGCTTTTTTATGCGTGCGTTCGCATACATGTCGTTGTTAGACCAATACAATCTAATTTCTGGCAATTCCACTATACTCATAATAAGCAATATGCCAAGAAAAGTATTCATTTCATCTCTTGTAACAGACTGCCAAACCTGTTGGTGCATTCTACTGCTAGATGAAGAATTATTTATACTTTGTATAGCATATTTATTTGTTTCATCAACTATCTTCTCTAGTATGTAATCCGTGAAGAATAGTTTGTATAAAGCAAAAGGGTCATTACAGTCAATGTTTTCATGTAAAAATTCCTCTTCTTCTGAATACTCATTTATTACTACAATTCTTTCTTTTACTTCCTGCCATTCTTCATCGTGATCCTCGTTCTCTGATTTAGACACCAAATCTTCTTCCTCCGTGGAACATTCGTTCTCTTCATTGTTTACATTAACAAAATCCTCGTCTGAAGAGGAAGAAAGTATCCGTAATCTTGATGCTTTTCTCCTGCTTCTAATTATAGATTCATCAGAATCACTTATTTCCATATCCATGTTATCTATTTTTTATAAGGGCAAAAATTAAAAAAACATTCTAACCACTTTCTAGTTATACTTACTGTCAGAAATCTGTGGTCAGGATGAAAAAACGGCACGAGTTACACAATTTGCACAATAAGATCTCACTGTACTACAGAGCAAACCAGAGTATGGAGCATACTCCACCAAACAACGCGTATGCAGGTCTGAACAGGCAATAATCACGCGCCGCCAGATGAAGCGCGATATTAATTCGAGCGCCGCCTCAGCAAAACAAATGAAAATCGGCCCCGGCGTGAACGTGTTAATAAATCTATTATTTTTTCGTTGTTTAATTCCACATCTCTATTATTCTCTTTTGTGTGTTCATCGCTCCGTCTTTGTTGCTTTGCCTTCTTATCACGTTAGTTCAACATACCTGCCCCTCTTCCATTAGATTTGAGCTAGTCAACCGCGACGGAATAAATTTCTTTCGCGTCTTTTTCACGCTGATCTTACGTATTTAGCGGATACGTGCAAGACTATATCTGGTGCCAAAGTTAAATTCTCGCGAATTCTAAGATTCTGTCACGGCACGCGTGCAACTTCTTCCATCCCGTTTCTTCCCGACGCCTGTATCTTTTTCTCTTTCATCGCGTTTTTGTCCAAGATCCTTTTTCCGACTTCTGTATGGCAAATATTACTCTCGTTCGTCGGTGCAACTTAACATCCGTGCAACGGAGAAATCATGACGGACGTGCGCAGCGTTCGATAAGGGCGAAGGGAAAATCGTCGCAAAAATTTGGCGCCTAACATGGGGCCACGTTGATAAAAGGGAGGTTATAGAAAATCACGTTGAATTCGAGAGGAGCATAAGCGCGCAGTTCGAGATATCTCAATTATAAATTTTGCGGAAAGTGGCAAATAACAAGTTTCTTTTTTTTCCTTTCTTTCATTCTTTTCGTGGTGTGAGCTTGTGAATAAATTAATTAACGAAAAAAACGTAATTTTTGGAGTCTCACGGTTAATTGAAAATTGGTGAAATTTAGTGAAAAATTACTTGTGAGAATATTATTCGATATTATTCGATATTATCGAAAATAATTTCGAAGTTAAGAAATTCGTTCGTATTGTGTTTATGTGTAATATTATCATTTCTTTGACTTGAGATATTGTTTTTCTTTCTTTTCGTATTCTATTTGCGCTGTATGTTATATTATTATTGTATGTTACATTATTATTGTTATTTATATTCGCGCTGTGTTATATTATTGTCGTCGTGTAATACGGTCGCGCGTGTAATAACGGTCATGCGTGTTTATCTTTCGAATATGAATATCGGGAAGATCATATGAGTCGGATCGCTCCCGAGGACGATTGAGTTTTTGTTTTAAATATTATCACGAATAACTTGTCAAAGAATTAAATAGGCGTAGGATTTCAACGGACGGAAGTTATTCAATATTAACCGCTTGATTATTGTGTTGCATGCGGGACGACCGAGAAGGATTTCGGATATCGTCCGCGGATAGAGAGGACGAGATGTCGGATACCGAGCATCTGGAGTTTTCTATGGAGGAGTTTCCTACAGTTCATCTGGATAATCCGATGCCGCGTGATAATCCGCCGGAGCTATCGCGCTCTCGGATGGCACATCCCACATCCCGGATATAATTCAACACGCGATTCTCCGAGATGACAACGTATAACGTAATGAGGAAATGGAATTTAAAATTTTCGGGCGCGCGAGAGGAAGACACCGAAACATTCTTAATGCGCATTGAGATCGCGATTTAGTGCCGATGATGGACGAAGACATTCTCCGCTGCTTACCATTCTTTTTTCTGGGTACTGCTCTATATTGTTTCCGCGGAAGACGGGTTTAATTATCGATGCTTTTAAATTTGCGTAGCTTATGCGATTCGGAGACCCGGATTTTCAGCTTGTTTCGAGATGAAATAATAAAGCGAACGCAGGAGTCCGTGGCAGGTTACTTGACGTGTTTAAGGATGATGTACGATCGTTTGTCACCGTCTTGGAGCGCCGCCGAACAAGTTAGCTACGCGTTCGAGCCAGTCATCAATCAGTGCATCGTTAACGCGCATCGCCAATTCCCGATAAATCCTTATTTCCTGATTTAGCCTACCGATTCCCGCGCAATACTAATCGTCAAGCGCCGAAATACAATGCCATCACTGCGCTACATACTTCCACGAGTTCAAGGGATTCAAAGGCGGGCTCGCGCAGAAAGAAACGGCGAAAAGATCGCACCGCGAAAATCTTGACTGACAGCTCGTTTGTGGCTTCGGGTACAGCATTCGCGCAACCCTCGACATCCGGAGTTCGACCTTCATATCTATCGCGAAATGTTGGAATTATAAGGGTATTGGGATTTACATCTTTCGCGAGATTGCAAGGCTTCGCCGCGAATGCATTGTTACCGATCGCGCCGAGGTGATGTTATGTATGTGCCCCGATTGTTCGGGAAAAAATTAAGGTAGTCGATTAATGGGGGGAACCCTACTCCTACTTCGAATATATCTCCTATTCGTGTCGTTTCAAATGAGCATGGATTTTCGTATAGTGCGTTTCCTGATGAATCGTCTTTATTGTTTTTAAGTGTTGAAATTTTGGAAAACGAGATACTCACATTGTTAGATTCTGGATCGAGTCGCACATATCTTGGATCGTCCGGGGTCGAATTAGTGATAGAATTACGATTACAATTTAAATGTTCGGACGGCAAACACATAACAACGGTTCAAACACACGAATGTTCCTGTATCCCCCTGGAGCTCGAAGTGGCTATTACGTTCCGTTATCGAATCAAATTTTTAAAAGTTTACGCGTACCCCCCCCCCCCCGTAGTTCTACTGTGTATATTCGGATTTCCTGTCGATATTTGGAGTCGACGTCAATTTCGTGACACATCGTCGATATTTTGCGAATAATTCGAATGTCGAATACGAATTTGTCATGAGATTCGGAAATTCGTCGAGCGGCATAAACACCCCGAGAGGAGATGCGCCGAATGGAGAATGGCTTCCATGAAAGCGGAGAGAACCCTATCATCGGCGGAAGAACCGCTTGTTGTTATTAAAAAGACGTTCCCATAAAAAATCGCGAATTACTGAGAGCTTGAATTCAAAGATCGCGTAAAAATTTGCTTATTTTCGGACTCGCTGAGATATCATTAATAGAGGACCATTCTTTAAAACATTTTCTTGCATCGGAAATGGTCAGAAACTCGAGTAAACCCGTTGTAACAAATTTAATAGAACATCGGATAGATGGAAATCACGCGCCTGTTAAACAGCATTACTATCCGGTGTCACCAAAAATTTAAGAAGCAAATTACGCGGAGGTTGACAAAATGTTAGAAGCGGGAAGAATTGAGCAGTCCAAAAGCGAATGGACTAGTCTAGACGTAATTATAAAGAAATTGAATGGCACATATCGTTTCTATCTCGATTTTCGCAAATAAAATACGCTCAAAGAAAGACGCGTATCCATTACCATACATAAACGCGATTTTGGATAAATTACGTGCCATCCGATATATTTCGAATATTGAGCTCAAGTGTATTTTCAGATTTCGCTAGAACAAAATAGTCGCGAATTAAAAGCGTTTACGGTAACGGGTAAAGGCCTATTTCATTTTACGAGAATGCCGTTTAGTCTTACTGGAGCACCCGCGACATTTCAACACTTACTTGATCGTCTTATCAGATCGGAGATAGAACCGCATGCTTTTCCATGCACGTTTTCGCTAATTTAGATAATATCGTTATCGTGACGCGAACATTCAAAAAACATCTCATTTGGTTAAAACGCGTTTTGGATAGAATTAAAGAATTTGATTAATCTGGAAAAGAGTAAATTTTGCCGATCTCAAGTTAAATATCTAAGATTTTTAGTACAGCAAGAAGGGTTAAAGATCGATCCAGATAAAACCGCGCCGATAGTTAAATACTCGCCGCCGAAAAATGTTAAACACCTAAGGCCCAGTTCCGCAATTTATTTTAATCGGGATTTAACTCATTGAAATTAGTTTAAAAGAAATGTTGCGTTACACACTGCTTTAAACTTCGATTAAAATCGATTTCCTGCAGTTAAAATTAAATGTCGAATTTTTGGCATTTAAAGAATATAAACGAAGTTTAATACTACAATAGCATTGATTTCAGCGTGGAAATTTCCATCTAGCTTTTTAGAGTTATGTTTGTGGAGTGTTATGATTTTTAACAGTGTTTCACGAAAAAAAACAATTGGTGAGAACTAGTTATGGCTTTAGAATGTGTTATCTTCTGAAGACAGTTATCAGTCTTTTTATTTTCAATAATGTTTTTTTCTTGTTCTAATTCGATTAGTTTTATTTTCTCCAAATTTGAAAAATTGGGTAATCTTTTTTTATTAGATGATTGCATTTTCGACATTTTACTATATTTTAGTTTTGATTCCTACTTAATAAAATTCTGTATTAAATATACACATAACCTGTACATATGAGATCACAGTATGTTTGTTTTCATATTATCGTCTTTTATTATTATTAAGCAATCACATTCCGTGTTTGAGAAGAAAGTGAAATTTTTAAGACTTTCTTTATACATAGTATAAGTATACGTAACCTATAGTTAAAAACACGTTGTGAACGCAATACTATCAGTTTAACTATGTTTACGATGTTAAATTTAATGATCGTTTATTTAAGCTCAGTTTAAACTCGAATTTGTGGAACCGGGCGTAAGACGTTTGTCGTAACCCGACCAATCCCACAATAGATTAAATATAAAAGCTTAAGTAAAGATTAAGAAAGATTAAGTAAGAAAGAGCAAAGCGAAACATAATAATTAATATATCAAAGGAAAAGTACTTAAGAAAGAATAAAGAAATAAAAGATTGGCAATAAAATTATATAAGAGACGCGAAACAAATTTTGTCAAACAGCCGACAACAACAACCGAGGAAAAAGAGAAAAAAGCCATCAAGAACTTCAAATCATCCGGTACATCGAGGCGACAACGATAAGCGCAACTTGAGAAGGCTCACTGACCTACCACAACACGCGATGATCGACGCCCGACGGCCGACGACAAATAATGCTGTTCATCGTAATAATGTAATTCGAACAATATAATAAATTGTAAGACGCGTGAATGTCGGAAAACCGAAACGCGCAGACAAAAAGCGTATCGAATAGATCGTGGCTATTTAGCGAATCAAATATAAGCAAATAAAGTCATTAGAAATTGCGCAGTAAGCACTATAAGAGTAGTGATAGAAGCACTCCGGAATATAATGTATGAAAAAATTTAGACGCGTTAAATTTAAGTGAAAACATTCGAACCAGAATTCGGAACAAACGTTGTTACTGAACGCGAATTTCCTTTCGGGAAAATACATAATAGCTTAATAGCGGTCAATATAGAACATAATTTTGAGGTCGAATCATCTATAAGTACATCTAGCGAATTAAATAACCGCCGAGACATTTCCTTAACGTCATATGACTCGAGTATATTTGACTCCGAAGAAATTTATTGCGCACAAGAAATGTATAATCCAAGCGCATCCGCATTGCAACCTAACCTATCACATCGGAAGACGTCGATCAGAAAATTAATTACAGGGAGAAACAAATATAAACGCGACAGAATCAAATGCACAACCACAACGCAACCCGCGAAGAGAACCAAATGGAACGAGAAATGACAATAGGGAAATGAAACGCGAGATAAAATAAAAAATGAGGCATAAAATCAAAAATATATACGCCAAAATATACGATATAAGAAGCGGAAATCCACAACATAGATGAGATGACGGAGGTAGAACTCCACCAGAAGAACGGACCGATACCTCATGATTTCACGCCCGATGACATACGACGTCGACGAGAATGCAGATTTTTGCTCTTAAAGGAAGCCCGCGGATTTTGCGGAATTCGACGGATCAACAAATAAACTTTAAAAGATTTTAAGCGCGATATGCCGTAGAAAATATCATCTCGTTAGATAAAGTAACATTATTAAAAGCTGTTCTATGCACAAAAATTAAAAAGCAGAGCGATGATAGATTTTCAAACGCGAAAAAATTTGAGACTTCTTACAATTAAAGAATGAATTAGAAGTTTTTTACGCGAGTAAAAAGAGAACGACCCATTTGCAAATTAAATTTAACACGTTGAAACAAAAATTGAGAGAAAGCTCATGAAAATACGGAGTCAATAAACTAGCCCTGGATATATACGAATCGATGATGAAAGGACATCATACCGTCGATAATAAACGAGTTATAATGGAAATAATCCAGCTACAAACTCTAGAACATTTTTAAATCGGATTGCAGAACAAAATTGAAACGATAGTTTGATCGCAAGGATTTGCTATGTTGCAAGAAGCGATAACAGCGCGGAAGAAAAGTCAGAGGACCGTCCGCGATCGGCAGGCTACATAAAACAAATTTCGCACCGACATATAAACTAGAGAATAAAACGAATGTGCAATGTAAAAAAATGCGGAAAATCCGGATATCACAGCCGAGATTGTTGAACAAGCCGATACATGAACCGTTTTCCATTGCCGAAACCTGATAAAATATCCCACGTAAATACGGAAAATAAATATTGCAACTATTGGAAAACTCGGACACGATGCGAAGAATATTGGTTGGATGTCCGAATAAAGATCAATCGCGTCCCAAACAATATAATTCACGACATGAAAATATAACTTATAAAAATAATGAGCAAAAAAAAAGAAGTCGGACACCATACAAAGTGCTGACAAGGAAGACAGAGAGGAAACGAAACAGCGACGACCTGTATCGAATATATCGCGTTACACACATGAAGCACGCGCCACAGGTAGGGCTAGATTTAGTCGCCTTACCAAGTGCGAATCGAAAAAGGGAAAAATAAATTAATTTTTTGACATGGGAGCGGCTATATTATTAATAAAGTCAAGCAAGCATTTAAAAGATGAAATTATGATAACTAAAAATGAGATAACGTTAACCGGAGTAACCGGACACAAGGTACATACAATCGGAAATATTAACGCTACGATAAATTTAAAAAACGGCAGAATTAAATACAGGATGTATGTTGTGAAAAATGATTTCTCGATCGATACGACGGAATATAAGAGTTTCTAAAGAAATAAGGAGTCAGGAATATAGGACTTTCTAAAGAAATAAGGAGTCATTTGTAATTATTCAAAAAAGCAACTAAAAATTAGACAGGATATTTTGAAACTGTATCCTTATCGAAAATTCACGTTACAACCCCGTAGTGAAACAATAATACAAATAGTTACTAGTGAAAATACGATAGGCATAATCCAAGTTAAAAAAACCGTATCAGAATATTAATAGAAAGCTGCCTAGTCGATCCACAAAACTATTTATGTCCTGCAAACATAATAAATATAACTGATAACGTAATCGAAATGTTAATGCTGCAAGTAGCGATTGAAAAAATTGTGCAAGAAAATACGGATGGAAATAAATATCACACAAGAAAAAGGAGAAGAAAATGATTGATGACATTCCGCGTACCAAAAAGGTAACGCGAATCCTTCAAATTGAACATTTAAATAAAGAAGAATTAAAGGCAATAAAAGAAATATGCAAAAATTATAGTGTTATATTTCATATCGAAGGAGAATCATTGACGTGCACCAACACGATAGCGACGCAAGCAGATAGTGCACCGGTCAACGACCTTACCGAAGAAACACAAAGAAAAAATACAGCGTTTATAACGGTTCACCTTTTGTGTACGCCATGGATCAGGCTCACCGATTTCCAGGATTCGGGAGAAGGAGGGAAACTCAAATTCACTCTTCCGATGTTTTCAACAAAAACAGTTTATTTAAGGGGATCCTTAAGCGATAAGTGAACTCCGATGGGTTAGCGCCCTCATCTAAACGTAACTAAATTGCTGATAATATCAGCATTTGTAGTTCTGCTATTACCGACAGTGTTAA
>JBCEWD010193276.1:0-13182 GCA_039654425.1 Cataglyphis rosenhaueri | reverse complement strand
AGTATAAACTATCACTCCCGCAGCTTTGTTAGTTTTACCTGATAAAACTAATTGGTGTGCTCAAGTTAAAGTTACCCTTGAGAATAAAAGAATAGAAGTGTTTAGTAGTGGTACTCTTATAGGGTCTAGTGTAATAATTCCCCTGGGAGGCCAATGTCCTCCTACATTAAAACAAGGAACAAGGGAAACATGAAAAAAAGTTCAAAAGAACCTAAAGAATAGTATTACTTCTCTGCAGATAAAAAGAGCAAATCCTATTTTTAAGCCTTTTGCTACCCCGGCGGTGTAGTACCCCCTCGAAGATTCCGAAGTGACTTCCTTTTGCCAATAAAGAATAGCTGAAACTAACCCAAAACCTAAAGGTAGTAAATACCAGGGGCTTAGTGTACCTAACCTTTTTGTAAAAAAGGGAAAAAGAATAGGTAGTCTAAGAGTGATAGCCGCCGTGATTACAGGGGCTCTCCTAGGATTAACAATATGAAATTGGTGGCCCATTAAATAGATAAACTTAAACTCAAACCTAGGAGAAATAAAATGACAGCAAAGGGACTTCGCCGGCGGATCGGGCTCCCTTGATGGGGGAGAGAGTGCATTAGCAAAGTCCTTATTAGAACCAGTGCTATTTTAATTATTTTGTCATGAGTTGGTGGACTAAGAGTTCTCTGTAGAGTCGCCAATCTTCTTTTAGCCATTGCTGCTCTCGAGATCTGCACCTGTAGTGTTATTGCCGCCTTGGCCCCTCAGGGAGGAGAGGGGGCCATGCGCTACTTAGTTGCCCAGAGGGTAGGAAGAATAGTTTTGTTAGCCGGAGTGGTTTTAGGAGAGAGCCTCCTAACCAGATTAGCTATCTTTTGAAAACTAGGGCTGGCCCCACTCCATCTATGGGTTATACCATTGTCAGGGTCTTTGAACGTCACTCAATGGGTCGGAACTTTTGTTATTGCAAAAATGCCCCCTCTACTACTTGCAGGGTCCTTTTTCGCTAGAACTTTTGGACCATGAGTTAATCTATTTGGTTTGAGAGCTTTGTGAGGTGGAGTCTTAATAGCAAACTCTTCTTCTATTCAGAATCTCCTAGGGGCTTCTTCGATTTCTCAGATGGGCTGAGTATTTAGAGACATGACATTCGCCAACAAATGGTGGGTTTTTGGGACGTATGTCATAGTAATTTTCTTATTCATGTTTAAAGGGTGGGGCCTTTTCCTCCTTTCTGGAGTGCCTCCTTCTCCTCTTTTTCCTGCTAAGGTAGGGGTTTTCGCGAATGCACCACTAGACCTGGCTATCTGCCTTTTAGTCGGATCTTGTGTTACCTTATTCTTCTATCTAAAATTTACTCAAAATTACCTTTTAAATAATGCAACGTTGATTTATAAGAACTAATCACAAGGACATTGGAACTCTTTACCTGGGGTTGGGGTTATGATGCGGATTAACAGGTTCAGGATTAAGCTGAATCATTCGATTACAGTTAGGTACTAAGGGGTTATGAGTAACCCCTGAAGTTTACAATTCTGTTGTGACTTTACATGCTTTTGTTATAATTTTCTTCCTTGTAATACCTATCTTAATTGGAACTTTTGGAAACTGGATAGTTCCCTTGCTACTTGGAGCTCCTGATATAAGATTTCCACGAATAAACAATCTTAGGTTTTGACTTCTTCCTCCAGCCTTTATTTTACTTCTATTAGGAGGTCTCGTTGGTGTTGGGGCCGGAACTGGGTGAACAGTTTATCCACCTCTTTCCCATCTAGGACATGCTAGAGCATCCGTTGATTATGTAATTTTTGCCCTTCATTTAGCAGGGGTATCTAGTTTATTAGGAGCTATTAACTTTATCACAACAGTTGTAAACATACGAAAAGTACCTTTTGAGTCCCTCAATCTTTTTGTTTGAGCTGTACTAGTAACGGCGGTCCTTCTTCTTTTATCATTACCCGTTTTGGCCGGCGCAATTACTATGCTTCTCCTTGACCGGAACTTTAATACTAGGTTTTTTGATCCTGCAGGAGGAGGTGACCCAGTTCTATTCCAACATCTTTTTTGATTTTTCGGACATCCTGAGGTCTACATTTTAATTCTTCCCGCTTTTGGGCTAATTAGCCATATTCTAAGGTCTTATTGCAACAAGCCGGCCTTCGGACACCTAGGAATAGTCTACGCACTAGTTAGTATTGGATTTTTAGGCTTTATCGTTTGAGCCCACCACATGTTTACTGTAGGCCTAGACGTAGACACCCGAGCTTATTTCACAGCGGCAACAATGGTTATTGCTGTGCCAACTGGTATTAAAGTTTTTAGCTGAATGATAACTCTTTATGGGGCATCCTTTAAATCTTTACCTACTCCAATTCTATGAAGCTACGGTTTCATTTTCCTATTCACCTTAGGGGGTTTAACCGGGGTTGTTTTAGCAAACAGGAGATTAGATTTAGTCCTTCATGACACGTATTACGTTGTAGCTCACTTCCATTATGTTTTAAGAATGGGAGCGATCTTCGGGATTTTTGCAGGATTCACTTTCTGGTACCCTCTTATTACTGGTCTTTCACTACGTGAGGATTTAACTAAAGTACACTTTTTCTTAATGTTTTTTTCTGTAAACTTAACATTTTTCCCTCAGCATTTCCTAGGGTTAGCTGGTATGCCCCGGCGGTACTGTGACACTTCTCAAAGATTCGCAAAATGGAACCAAATCTCTTCTCTAGGATCTCTTTTAAGTCTCGTAGGAGTCGGTTTATTTAGGTTTATTCTTTTAGAATCTAAATTATCCCAGCGACCAGTAGTTTTTTCTTATTCTAAACAACTTGAGTGAGGAGCAAGATTGCCATTACCATGACATACTTTCGAACAGTCATTGAAAGTTGTAATTTAAATTCTCTAAATTTTACGGCTCGTTGTCTGTGAGCTTTTGGAATAGCTTCCTTTAGAGTTTTAGAGATTTCTCCCTTGCAAAGGGAGAGTTGGCAGGTGCCCTCTAAATTAACTTTAATTTTAATTAATTTAGAAACTTGATTTACCTTAGCAGGGCCTACAGTTTTTAAGCCCGCCTTTTGCATCAGGAGGGAACTAAAGGAATTTACTATTTAAAAGTCCCGAATTAGGTCGAGCTAAGCCCTCCTGCGATAAGTGTTGCAAGACTTATTGTGAAGAGGACTTAGGGGTGAAAGGCCCGTCAGGTCCTAGGATATCTGGAAAAAGAGGAAATGCAAAGAGTGCAGCGATAGTGAGAAGTGTTGGGAAATCTAGCACTTTAAAATGAAGGTAGATAGTTTGAGTCGCAGTGTAAAAGCTTCGTTACCCCGTCCTTATAAAAGTTCATTTCTTTTAACTTATTTTTTCTACTCTTTAGACCGAATCAACGAATGTTTGGTTTTAAAATGTTCCCATTAGTAGTATTTTACGAATTACGACAAGAACTGACTTCCGTATAATTCACACTCTTAATTTAAAAATAAGGGAAAGTAACTCGGCAAAAAGGCCCCTCGACTGTTTAACAAAAACATAGCCTGGAGATTTCATTCTAGGTCTATTCTGCTCACTGAAATTTTAAGAGCCGCGGTATTTTGACCGTGCTAAGGTAGCGAAATCAATTGTTCTCTAATTAAGGACCAGAATGAATGAACCCACGGGGGGCAGCTGTCTCTCCTCTACTATTTCGAATTTGCAGGGAAGGTGCAAATGCCTTCTAAGTAATGAAAGACGATAAGACCCTGGGAGCTTGGCGGATAGGTGTAATCCAAACGATTTTGCTGGGGCGGCATCGTTGTACCTGACGATAAGGAAACAAGATAATAAGAGAAAGAGTAAGCTACCCCAGGGATAACAGCGTAATTTTCTTTTTAAGCTTTCGACCTCGATGTTGGACTAGGGATACGGTGGGCTAGAAGCCTACCCGTTGGCTCTGTTCGAGCCGGGACCCCTACATGATCTGAGTTCAGACCGGCGAGAGCCAGGTCAGATTCTATCTTCAAAAGGCCCCACCCTTGTACGAAAGGACCGGGTCGGGTGATAAAACTCCATCAGTTGGCAGAAATAATGCGCCTCGCTTAGGACGAGACCATACAACATTGTACTGATCTGGTTGATTATCGTGACCCTTACAAGGTTATGAACCCTAGTAGGGCAACCCTCAGGGAAGTAACGCCCCTTCCAAGGGTGGTCTGCCGAGTTGGCCCCTGAGACAGTCACTTTTTACCTATTTTAATTCGAGCGGACTTATTAAAGACCTTCTCTACCACAAAGAGACGCAACTTCGTGCTTTCCTGCTAAGCTGAGATAACTCTTTTTCAGTTTTGAAGACTAATGGTTTACCATAACCTACCAGCTACTACAAAAAAATTAGTGCTAGACCCCTAATCATCAAAGGAAGAATAGTAGCTCAGCTGAATCCTATGAGAGTGTCATACCGTCTACGAGGGTATGCTCCCCGAACCGAAATGAATAGTCCGACAATAACAGGAGTAAGAACTCCCGCTCCCACCAAAAGATTTCTAAAAACTCATCTGAAAAAGAGAATGCCTAAGTACTCTCCTAAAAAGATTATTGCAAAGGGGGTAGCTGAGTACTCCACATTAAAGCCTGAGACCAGTTCGGATTCACCCTCCACGAAGTCAAAGGGAGCTCGACCTAAGTCTGCTAAAAGGACTATAAAAAAGACAACAACAAGAATCGGAACCCTGGGGAATAGAGCGGGGACCATTAAATAGGATTGCCCCTCCGAGTAGATAAAAAGAATTAAAACGAAAAAAATAAATAAACCAACTTCGTAACTTAAAGCCTGTGCGCCCCCTCGCAGAGATCCAAGCAAAGCATAAGGAGAGTTGCTTGCTCAACCAGTTAAGAGAACTCCATAAACTCTAAATCCTGCCAGAAAAAGAAATAATCACCCTCCAAACTTCAAAAAGTGATTTGAGAAACCCTGAACGTAAAAGACTATCATTAGTAAATAAACTAGAAAAAAGACGATCGGACTAACCTTAAAAATAAAGTTATTATAGAAGCTGCCCCCCGTTCAAGACTTGGTTAATAGTTTAGCCGCGTCTCTTAACGGGGTAACTAGTCCTAAAGGGCCTGGCTTATTTGGACCAACTCGGGCTTGCTGGTATCTTAATAATTTCCGTTCAAGTATAGTCACCCAGGCAACTGAAAAGATCAACGCTAACCTAACAAGGAGTGCAGTCCTAAGCTGGAGTAACACTAGGTAAACACTTCAACCTTGATAGGTATAAAAGAATGGTTTACCCCGCAAAGCTCAGAGCAGAGCCCATAATACACCCCAGCAGGAAGGACAGAATGTCCTCTATTAATACGTCCTGGCACGCAATCAAGTTTGATTCCAGCTGAAGGTAACGCCCAAGAGTGGAGAACATCTGTAGAAGAGGCCAATACTATTAAACTTCCTGAAGGGGTGACAAGAGGGTTGTCAACGGTGTTGTATTCAGAAGATGTTTTTAACATAAACCTCTCTAATTCTGTACCTAAGCTTTGATAGGTCCAATACCACTGACTTCCCATGGCTTTGACGGCGAATGCGTTTTCGGGCTTAGCGTCTAACTGATACAAGAAACGCAACCTTGGCAATGCCAAAAAGACCAAGGTAATAATTGGTCCAATGGTCCATGCTGTTTCAAGAGCTTCTTGGTGAGTAAGAGCACGTTGAGTAAGCTTGGAGGTTAGTAGTCTAAAAAGACCTCCAAGAACAAGTAATAGTAAGCCTCTTAAAAAGACTAGCAACCAGTCATGTAAGACCAATATACCCATTTCTTCATTAGAGACTCCGTCAGTTAACCAAGTTTGCGATCATAAACTTTGCAATGCCGCCCGGGGATTCCCACCTGATCCTCTTCAGGGACCTGCTCAAATTAAGCTAGGGCTGCAAATTACTAAAAGAGTAGCAAAATAGGTTATTGTTGCTACTTGAGAGAGCAAGATGTAAGGGTCCTCTACAACACAGCTTCCCAACCAAGTTAAAATCAAAAAGATTCTAAAGAAACTTCAAGTTAAAATTTGTCCTCCAAAAGAAAAAGTCCGAGGAGTCGAGGGAGCTTTTAAAACCAGAGGGATAAAAGCGAGAACCCTAGCTACCAACAGTAAAACCCCCCCAAGTTTATTAGGAATTCTACGAAGAATGCAATAAGCAAAAAGGAAGTACCATTCCGGCTGAATGTGTACAGGAGTAACTAGGTAGGCAGCCTCTTTTCAATTTTCGCAGTCCCCAAACGCATCTCAGGCAGGGGATAAACAAATACCGAGAAACACACCAACAAATAAGGTAAAGCCTACTATGTCCTTAATTGTGTAATAAGGAGCGAAAGCCCTTTTATATTCAGCAGAGAGCTGTCCTAGAGGGTTTGAAGACCCTGCTTCATGTAGTAAAAGAAGGTGCCCTCCTGATAAAACTACTAATACAAAGGGTAAAATAAAATGTAACGTGTAAAAACGGTGAAGAGACTCTCCCCTCACACTAAAACCTCCTCACACCCACTCAACAATTCTGGTCCCTATATAAGGGATAGCCGAAATTAAGTTTGTAATTACAGTTGCCCCCCAGTAAGACATTTGGCCTCAAGGAAGAACATAACCTAAAAAGGCGATACCCATAGCCACTAAATACATAACGCATCCAGAGATTCAAACTTTAGGCTTCGTTAAAAAACTTTTGTAATAAATCCCACGCGCTATGTGTAAATAAATAAAAACAAAAAAGAAAGAGGCTCCTAGAGCGTGCATATTTCGCAAAGCTCATCCTACTCCTGTATTTCGTATTATTCGAATGAGCGCCTCAAATGACTCCGTAGTAGATGCGGTATAGTGAGTTGTTAATAGCAATCCTGTGATAATCTGAAGGGTCAACACAAGTCCAAGGAGTCTCCCTCCCCTCCAAGCATAAGATAAGGCTGCAGGTGTTGGTATTGAAATTGGCTTACGCAATTAAAGTCTAGTTACAATAGACCCTTTTACAGGCCTTCTTCGCAAAATAAGTGATAGGCCTACTCCTGACTCAAATGCTGCTACAGCAAGAAAGAGGCAAAGTACCCCTACCCCTATCCCCTGTGTTAGTGCAAGGGCCAATAAGGTAAGTAAGGCCCTTTCTAAGGCTATTAAAAATACAAGAAAATTATGATTCCTAAACAAGAGAACCGTGATTCTCCCTGCAAGTACTAGAGTTAAAAACAATTTCTAAAGTCCTACTGGATGTCAAAGCTTTACAGGCTTCAAATTCTTTAGTAACGCTTCTGGTGTCAAGGATCTCATTTCCCAGATCGCGGAAACCTTCATCAGGAAGGGTCCAGCCAAAATCCTTCAGAGCCAGATAATTTTGTAGAAACAAGTTTTCCTCTGGAAGATGGGACTGACCATCTGAACCCCTCCGTATACCCTAGGGTTTTAGGAGAAACTCAGGCCCTTGTCAAAAGACAACCCAGAAAAGATGAAATACTTAGCAGTCTTAAAAAAAGATCGAGGGAACCGGGCACTCATGGATGAAGAAAAACATCCAAGGGAAATCTAATCCACCCTAACAAAACCAGTATTGGGATTACAAGGGGTGTAGCTTGAAAGCCCCTTTGTAGAATACATGTACGGGCTCTCACTCCTGAGGCTCTCTTCCACACTCGAGCTGTGTACACTCCTCCAGCTAAGGTACCAACTACAAGAATAAAATAAAAAAACGCCCCTCCGAACACCCTAGACAAAAGGATTGGATGTTTTGAAAGAGAAGCCCCTACAAAAGGTACCACTAGAAGGTTTGCAGAAATCAAAATAAGAATAGCAGAAACTAAAAAAGTAGGAGGTGACCCTATGGAACGAGTGTCCTGGACCCCTGCTACCTCCATCATCCGATACCCTGCCAACATAAAAAGAGAGCTTTTAAAGAGAGCATGTACAATCAAATGTATCATCGCCAGTCCATAGCACCCACACCCGATAGCCACAAATAACAATCCTATGTGTCTTAGGGTAGAATACGCAATGAGCTTTTTCAAATCAGTTTCAAAAGCTCTTAGGAGGGCACCTAAAGCATATCTCACCGTACCAGCAAACCTAATAAAAACACTCCCTTGATCTAAGTCAATCAGAGTAAGCAAAAAGGCCCCAGCAACCACAAGAGTTGAAGAATGTACCAACGCCGAAACTGGAGTTGGAGCCGCCATAGCGGCTGGAAGCCAAGCTCTAAAGGGTCATTGAGCCCTTTTAGTTATACTTGCTAAAATCAGAATAATTGCAAACCCAATAGACCTTTCGAGGTTAATCGCTGAATAACCGCTTTTAACCCACAGCGGCAAACTTACGAACAAAAGACAGTCCCCTAAACGGTTAGTTAACAGAGTAATTATTCCACACCGTTCAGAGTAATGCCTGGGTCGATAGTAAAGAATTAGGAAAAACCTAGTTAGGCCAAGTCCATCTCATCCTAACATTACTCTCGGAAAGCTCCTAGCATGGACAAGAATTAGCATTCTAATAATAAAAGTAAGAAGTAGCTTCAAGAAAGGCCCTGACTCCCTCCCCAGATACGCGTGACTGAAAAAGAAAATAACAGTAGATACCGTCAAAAGAACCAGGGATAAGGATAGACTTAAGCTTCTTCCTGCGGTAAAAGCTGTACTAATACCTGCTAGACCCCACTCGAGAATTGAGTGGGGTCCCCCAACTAAAAGAAGTCAAATAAAACCAGCAGAGCCAGCCAAGAATAATCTTACAAGCATACCTCTCTCTGGAAATGTGAGTGCGCGGAAATCTTGACAGCAAAGACGAGCGCAGATATTAATGCAATAATAATTAAACAGTAAAGCTCAGATAAACTACAAGAAGTTGGTTGTCCAATGCCACTTAAAATAGCTGAATAGTTAGTTCTGCTAAAGTAACTCCCTAAAAAAATGAAAATTAATGGTACTAATAGTGAACGTCTAGGAGGGGTTTGAGGTTTAGACAGTATAGCCATGAACAAAAAAGAAATAAAAATTCCTCCGACAAACACTAAAAGTAAAATAACTTCAACCCAAACGGTAAAATAGCTCGTTATTCATGCTGTGGCTGTAGCCGTTCCCAACATTAGTATGAGCGCCACTGGGGGGGTTATCCTCAGCAACGACGGGAATACAAGTAAGACTAACAACATAAAGATAAGAGTCAACTTCCTACAGTGGTTCCCCACTTAAGGCCCTCCCAAAGGGCCTGTTAATAACTTCATAGGCCGAGATTTCGAAAGGCCCACCTTCCAGTAGGCCTACTATGTTACGACTTATCCCTAGTTTTAGGGAGCGACGGGCGATTTGTGCACGAGCCGGAGGTATTTCAGGGTAAACCCACTCTTACTGCCAAGTCTGAATTCTAAGAACGTTCGATTTCTTTTCCTGTACTAAAATAATCTATAACTCACCCTCTCCTACCCATAGGCGCCATCATGCCTGACTTTTCTCCTTTCAGATCATCCGACAGGAATTACTTCTGTCGAGGACGGCGATATAGCAGCTCTTAGGGCAGGTAAACCATAATGGGGATTATCATATTAAGGGGCAAGTTCCCCTGGGGTGGGGCTCACCGCCATGACCTTTGATTTTATTACTGATATTCTTCTGGGAATTTTTTTCTTAGTCCCTGTATAGCAGGGTCTCTAATCCTGGTTTAGCTTTGGGGTTAAACTTGAAACCAGTAAAAAGAAATTTTACCAAACTTTGTACCTGCTTTCTGAAATCCCTACTTCTTCTCTTCAAACCTGAAGGGTGTGACCGCTGCTGCTGGCACCCTCCTTAGCCAGGTCGCGTTGCTCGGCTAATCTTAACTCTCGTTAGTTTATTAATTTTAATTGCTGGGTGCCCTAAAAGTCCCATATCTCGCCCGAGCGCGGGGAAAAGTTAAGTCAGGCCAAGCTTTATACTCAGGGTAGTGAACATCTGAGGGTTATGAGCCCCCCAGCTTAATTAGCTTACAAGAGTGCTAAAAGGGAATGCTCCTAAAGAACGTTAACAGCGTTCTTACAGTCTTTTAGGCACCGGGGTCAACCCACTTTTGATTTGCAAAACCAACGAACTAGTTTAATTCTACGGTGCTACCAAGGGGTTACCCATGGCCGGCGCTTAAAGCCGGCGCATTATTTCTGCCACTTGGTCACCTGCTCAGATTTGTCTGAAAAGCTTCGATGAAATTGAAGCGGGTGTTCCCTTGTCAGGTCAGCTTCAATTTAAAGACCCTTCTACTACTTCGTGTAAGAGAGAAATTAGAAGAAACATAATGAAAAGTACCAAGCTAGCCCAATCTCCTGTTCTCAGGAGGGGGGCAAGTAAACAAACTTCAACATCAAACACTATAAATATAATCAAGACGACAGCGAAGGAGGGTCTAAGGCCTAAACGAGAATTTCTTGTTCCCCTAAAACCACACTCATAAGCTTGACTTTGAAAAGAAGTAGCAACTAAACTTAAGGCCCTCCCTAAAATTAAAAGAAGGATCGCTAAAAAGGACGCCATAAGGATCATTTTAACGAATAGGGAGGTCTTTAGAAAAATAGAATCTTCTTACAACTACTCAAATCAGAGAAAGTACAATAAGATAAAAAAGAAAGATTAAAGTTGGAAAAGTTTGTCTCAATTGTTTCTAAATAAGGTCTAGCCTTTCCTCCAGGACCAAATACTGGCGTGAAACACCAATTTAGAATGGATGCTCTGATAGGTAGATCTTCAGTAGCAAGGCAAAGATGTATGCCTGGAGAAGTCCCACCCCTGCTTCAAAGATATTAAAACCAATTATAAGCGGTACAATTAGGGCGGACAAAGAAGTTGCCATCAAGGCTATAAGAATATGCCCAGTAGAAATATTAGCCGCGAGTCGGACCAAAAGAGTAACGGGACGGATTACAACCCTCAAAAACTCAATGGCTCTAAGCACTGAGCCTATTGCTAGTGGAACCCCAGAAGGAACCAAACCACCAAAAAATCTCTTACTTGAAAAAGAGATGGAACTAGCGACGATAGCTGTTCACGTAGTAAGCGCTAAAGCTCTGGTCAATCACACCCTTGATGTAGGGGTGTACGTGAAAGAAAGAAGCCCAACCAGATTGATTATAGCAATTACTCTTAAACAAGCACTCACATTATAGCCGGCCCCTGGAAGAGTTTTATGTCCCTCCCTTCCGAATTTAGTAGCTGCTGAAAGTAATAGTCCATGGAAGGAGCAAACTACTCTAGTTCCTAGAGCAGCCACTAAAAAAAT
The DNA here is from genome assembly GCA_039654425.1 of Cataglyphis rosenhaueri. Taxonomy (NCBI): domain Eukaryota; kingdom Metazoa; phylum Arthropoda; class Insecta; order Hymenoptera; family Formicidae; genus Cataglyphis; species Cataglyphis rosenhaueri. The sequence goes on along the minus strand of JBCEWD010193276.1, from coordinate 1,971 downwards.
TGGCATAGATCAAGAGATAGAAGATGTGAGGATAGAACAGGATAAATCAGGTTGAGAGTGGTCTAGAGCCGAAAGAAGGGATAAATTCACCCCTAGCCGGGAGTAACCCCAACTGAAAAGGTCGAAACTTTTACTATTGCTAGGCTGGGGCAGGTAGTTTACCTAAGTAAAGCTTTCAAAGCTCGAATAGCACCCAGAACCATGCAAAAGTAAATAAGGAAGCTTCTAACTTCCAGATAGAGCCCGCCGGTTCACTTTTGTTTTGTTTTTTTCGCTAGCTTCTTTACCTTTTCTCTCCTCTAATCCTCTAAGAGTAGCTCTGCTTGCTGTTATGTTGGCGCCAATAGTTGTAGGATCTTTCCATGACCAGGTATCTACTTCTAGAGCAATCCTTGATAACACAGCTAGAACTCTTCTTCTTATATCCTTAGGAGTCCTAATCCTTTCAGTCCAAGCTCAAGTACAATTAACATTCTTTTCTAGGATATTGATAACTTCCCTAGGTCTATTTTTCTGCTCAAGAAGGTTAATTTCGTTGTACTTCTGGTTTGAAGCTGTTCTACTAATTTTAATTGTTCTTATTTTGTGGGCCGGAGGTCAACCCGAACGTGGTCAAGCTGTGACTTTTCTAGTAACTTACACAGTTATCCTAAGACTTCCATTTTTAATTGTAGTCGCCTTTTTAGGTCCTATCAGATTTTGTGGACCCTTGAAAGACCTTTCAAGTATAGGGCTTATTATTGCTCTTGCCCCCATGCTAGTTAAGCTACCTCTATGGGGGTTGCATAAATGATTGGCAAAAGCTCATGTAGAAGCGCCTTTAATCGGTAGAATAATTCTAGCTGCATCCTTACTAAAGATGGGGGGATATGGTCTATGACGTGTACTTTTTTTAGCTTCTGATTGCAGCTCTCTAGGCCCCACTTCTTGTTGAGGCCTTTGTGGCGGATTATTTGCTAGAGTTGCCTGTCTATACCAGAGAGATGTTAAGGCCTTTGTGGCTTACTCCAGAGTTGCCCATATAGGATTAGTAGTTGCCTGTCTCTGTAATCTTTCTCATCAAGGTGCCCACTCGGCTCTTTTAATTATAATTGGACATGGTTTCACAAGAAGCGCCCTGTTTTTTTGTGCTAACGCAGTTTACTCACAGGTTTCCTCCCGAAATATTTTATTGATACGAGGGGGCAATCAAAATTGGCTAGCCTGTTTATTTGCAGCTGTTTTACTTGGTAGGTTTGGGTTCCCCCTAACCTTAAACTTTTTTGGAGAGATAGAAAGAGCCCTAGTTCTTTCAAATGTAACCTCAGGCTTTGCCTTATTTGTTGGTGTGTTCCTATTTTTAGCCGCCGCATACCATTTTATTCTTTACACCAAGTTGTTCCATGGCACTACGGCTTCTGCCCCTAACTACATCTCGACTAATCTAATTGTAGGGATAGGACTTCATGCTTTAGCTCCTACCTGAGCTCTGCTTTTTGTTTTTTCTTTGAAAGCCAAAGGGAATAAATCCTAACTTCGGCTTACAAAGCCGACGCAATATCGCTTCATATGGCACCCTCCTTCCCCTAGGGATTCTTTCGGATCAAAAAGCCGACTTGGATAAACCAATCAGGAGGAAACCGCCTCACCAGTATACTGAGGCATATAAAAATAATCAAACGACGTCTACAAAGTGCCAATATCAAGCGGCGAATTGGAACCCTAGATGGTGGCTGCTCTGGGTTCATAAGCGGCTTCCTGCAACAATTAAAAGAATTGTACCTAACATAACGTGGGCTCCGTGGAAGCCTGTAGTGATAAAAAAAATTCTACCGAAGATTCCATCTGCCAACCTAAAAGAAAGTTCTTTATATTCCCCAAATTGTAAAAAAAGAAAGTATACCCCACAAAGGACAGTATAAACTATCACTCCCGCAGCTTTGTTAGTTTTACCTGATAAAACTAATTGGTGTGCTCAAGTTAAAGTTACCC
>JBCEWD010193150.1:0-13209 GCA_039654425.1 Cataglyphis rosenhaueri | reverse complement strand
TTGTATCCCCTAGAATAGCTCCTTTAGTTACCGCATCCGTTACCTTCCTACTTCCTATTAGATTCCCTTTTATTACTAAGGGAATAGGAGACTGAGTTTTAAGGTACTTCTATTTAATTCCAATAATTATGTCTTTGGTTTTATGCATTCTATACTGACAAAAAGAAGTCACCAGAGAATCTTCTCACGGTTTCTATACCACATATGTAGCCAGAGGATTAAAGGGGGGTTTTGCTCTATTTATTTGTAGAGAAGTAATGCTATTTTTCAGCTTTTTCTGATCTTTCTTTCATGTTTCTCTAGTTCCCTGCTTTAACACAGGTTCACATTGACCTCCTTCAGGGATTGTTACATTAGACCCAATAGGAGTTCCCTTATTAAACACAACTATTCTATTATTTTCAGGAATTACTTTAACTTGAGCTCATCAATTTCTTACCTTAGGAGACTTAAAAAAGTCAACAGCAGCAATAATCTACACAATCATTTGTGGGGTATACTTTTTGTACCTTCAATATGGAGAGTATCAGGAACTTTCGTACAGTTTAGCTGACGGGATTTATGGAAGAATTTTTTTTATTACTACTGGGTTCCACGGTGGACATGTTATGCTAGGAACTATCCTTCTTTTAGTTAGAACATTACGATTGTCTTCCCATAGATCTTATCATTTAGGGTTCCAATTCTCTGCTTGATACTGACACTTTGTAGACGTTGTTTGATTATTTTTATATGCTTCTATTTATTGATGGGGGGGTTTTCTTCTATTGGCAGTGCCAAATCGGATTTTTACTCCGAAGGGTCCCTAAAGGGGAGAAGAAACACTAGGCCGAAGGAGCTTTCGAGCGTCAGTTTTGTAATCTGAGTTTTAGAGAACTTTCTCTCTCGGCTTTTGTTTCCGAGGAAAGCATTAAAATAATAGCCCAAATAGGTAAGATAGAATGAAGGGTTAAATTTAAAAATCCTGAAGAGGAAGTTGAGAAGGGTATTTGTCAGGTTCCTTGCCCATGTCACATTTTAGTATAGAGGACAAAGTGATAGAAAGCTCTTAAAAATAAAAATAGACCTAATCTAACCGCTATAAAGAGCCCTAAATTGCAAAGTACTATAACTCTTAAGAATTCACCAAAAAAATTAATAGAAAAGGGAAACCCAAATCTAGATATTAAAATCAATGCTCAAAGTAGTCCTAAGGCTTTTCCTATTGACCCTCGTATAAACAGTAAGGACCGTGTTTGAACTTGAGAATAGAGAATATTTGCAGCACTGAAGAGCCCTCTACTAGTAAAACCATGACCAATCATAATTAAAAGGGCTGCATAGATTCCAGTTTTAGATATCTCAGTTATTGCTGCAATAACTAGCCCTATATGAGCCACTCTTGTGTACGCAACATAAGCTTTAATATCTATTTGAGTAATTGCCATAATTCTGGCAGCAATGGCCCCAATTATAGCTCATGAAGATAAGGCATAAACCCAAGAGGGAACTTCCTCTATAAAAAATATAATTCGCCAAAGACCATATCCTCCTATCTTTAACAAAGAAGCTGCTAAAATTATTCTTCCAACTAAGGGCGCCTCAACGTGAGCTTTAGCAAGTCATTTATGTAGTCCTCATATAGGAAGTTTTACTAGTATTGGAAGAAAGGAAATTCCTAAGGAGGCAGCTCCCAGACCTAGTCAAGGGACAGAAAAATATCCCTCACCAAGAAATGCAATTACTACTAAAAAAGGAAGCCTTAAAACTACAGTGTAAATTACAAGAAAAGAAACTGCTTGACTTCGTTCGGGTTGCGTCCCTTTTAATAAAATCAGAGCTAAAAGAACAATTAAAACACTCTCGAATCAGAAGTAAAGATGGATTAACCTTGAAGAAAGGAAAAACCCCCCCAAACCCACATTTAACAAGGCAATGCTGAAGGCAAGTTTGGGCTGGATCTGTTGAGAAAGCATTCCAACCACCATACATATTATAAATAAGGGAGATCCTATTGTATCTAGAAAAAAATCCCCCAAAATTAAGTTATTATTGGTCGCTATAGGAATAAGCAATAGAAACAATAAAGTGCCTGGAAGGGGACAAAACGATACTAGAACTAGCCTAACTAGAGAAAAAAACAAACAAGGATGGAGAATTCTTCCCCGAGTTAAAGTTAGAAGCTTTAAACAAAGTTCCTCGAAATTTCTAAGGTTGATTTGGTTTTGAAAGCCGAGAGGAGGTACAATTTACCTGCCTTAGTGATTTATCTAATTTCCTTAGCTACAGCCCTCTTAGTATTAAGAATTGGTGTCTTAACTAGGAAAGTTAGCAATGATTATTCCACGACCTCTTACGAGTGTGGGTTCAGGGGTAATAGTGACCCACGAACAGGGTTAGCTCCTGCTTTTGCTCTAGTCTTAATTCTTTTCATGATTTTTGATGTAGAAGTTTGTTTGTTAGCACCCTTGTTGAGATTCGAATCTCAAGGAGGAGTTTGCCTATTCTCAAGGTTTTTACTGGCCTCCTTAGTACATGAATTAATAGAAGGATCTTTAAATTGGACCTACCTAGGTAAGCTAACTAAAGCTTGCGGGCTCATAACCCCTGGATGCCTCACGGCCCTAGGCTTATAAACTTAAGCTTTGTTCTGACTTTATCTCACAAATGTTTAACCGGGGAGATATGGAACTGATTGGGCTATCCAGCAAGTGACATTAAGCTACTAACGAGAGTTAAGCTTAGCTGTTAAACAGTGGTCCCGGCTAATATAAGGTGCCAGCAGCAGCGGTCATACCTTTAGGGAATCTGAAGAATAACAGACAACACTTCATAAAACCTAGAAAGTCAGGTAAAATTCTTTTCTAGTGAGAACCATTTTACCCCCAAGTCTAGACCAGGATTAGATACCCTGTTATAGTGGGAATAATATTTTTTTGTCTGAAGAATATATTCTAAAATAATTAAAGAACATGGCGGCAAATCTAGACCTCAGGGGAACTTGCTCCTTAATTTGATAGCCCACAAACTAAACAGCGCCCTATCTAAGAGTTGCTATATCGCCGTTTTAATAACAGAAATCTCGTTTGTTATCGTACCTCAAGAGGAAGAAAACAGGTATGATGGCGCCAATGATAGGGGGAGGGTGAGTTATATATGAGATATCTCAAGGATACTGAATTAAATGGCAGTTGAAAGAAGACCTGTAAGTAACTGCCTTTAGAGAAAGGTTCTTGAATCATAGCTAGATTTGTGCACAAATCGCCCGTCGCTCCCGCCTGTAAGGCGGGATAAGTCGTAACATAGTAGACCTACCGGAAGGTGGGTCTAACCTGACAAGGGAAATCCCACTTCAATTTCGCCGAAGGATTCCACATGTTTGGGTGGGCAGGTTAAATGAAGAGAGAATAAAAGTTTCGACCTTTTAAAAGCTTAAATAGCCCTTCATTATTTTACTTTCCCTTCTTTCAGCTCTTGATCATTCTCAACCAGATATTGGTTCTTTAAGGTTTATCTCTACCTTTTCCTGGGGATTTCCTATCTTGGGTATTTTTCTATTAACATCCAAGAGATGAGTCTCCAATCTAAGGATTTTGCTTTCAGTAGCCTCCAAATTTGGAGCGGAAGGTCACAAAAATTTCCCTGCAGCAGGTTATTTGGTAGCAAGTGCCTTCTTGATAATTGCTAGGATTAATTTATGTGGACTTTTACCTTTAACATTCACTCCAACAACAAGTATTTGATTTACTAGTAGACTAGCTTTATCAGCTTGGACAGCTATCATCATAAGGAGCCTGGCCTTTTCTGCTAAGTCTTTTCTCGCAGGCTTGGTACCTTCAGGAGTTCCGGTTGCTATAGGCGCTGTTCTTAGGGCTATCGAGTTTCTAAGTGTGGTAATTCGACCTATCACCTTGATGGTTCGATTAGCAGCCAATATTTCAACTGGGCATATTTTAATGGCTCTAATAGCTACATCTGTAATACCTTCTGTTATTCCATTAATACTTGGATTTAATATTTTTGAGACAGGGGTTGGTCTTCTACAAGCTTATATTTTCACACTTCTATTAAAGATTTATTTGGGAGAACACCCTTCTGAGGTAAGTGCTATCACGTCAGTATTTGGTCCTGGAAAAGAGGCTAGTTCCTCACCTCAGGTTGAGACAAACGTTCCCGACAAGAATTACTCTTCTTTATCTTTTAGTAATTTTTTCTATTCTTTCGATTCAGTCAAATTTGTTTTTTAGAAGTCACCGACCTATTTCTGTAAGATTGTCTTGCCAAGGCTAATTGATTTGCTGTTAACAAGTCTACTGAGTAAGTCTCACCTTAGCTGCCGCGTAATTTAAAAAGAATTTTCGGTTTTGCAAATCGATTGTGGGGAAGTCCCCGCGGCGAAAAGGGTTGTGGCAGAAAAATGCACTAACTTTAAGCGTTAGAAATAAGCTTTAGCTTCTTCCCTATTGGTAGCCCCCTGCCTAATGAGTTATTAACCCGCCCTTTGGGAGGGCGATAAGCGGGTTAACCCGCCTTAGGAATTGTTAGATTCCCTAATTTTTGTAATAATTCTGATTATAGTGTTTCCCCATTTAACAAAAGTGGTACCAACTTCTGCTATTGCTTTAATGTTGATAAGAGGACTTTTCAGCGCTGCTAGATTAGCCAACATAAGAGTATGGCTATCTTTTCTAATTTTGTTGGTTTTTGTGGGAGGAATTTTCATTACATTTCTATTTATAGCTATGTTTAGAGAGCCTTCCACCCCACCTTCTTCTATACCTATGTTTTCCCTCGTTTTAGGGGTAGCTTCAGGGTTAGCTCTCGTAATGGGAGAACAAGTAAAAAAAGAGCCTTCCTGAGTTCAAGCAGAAAATGTTGAAGAATGAGCAATTCTTTATTCACTTGCTATTCTAACTTTAATAGCGGCTTTAGTTTGGGCTGTAAAAATTTCTACTCACAGGCATCACTCTCTAGAATGTTTATAACAAGAACTTTTTTAATTTTAGCCCTGGTTTTGATTATAATTGTTGCTAATTGCTCTGTTCTAACAACTGTCGGTGGAGTCCCTTTCTCTCTTATAGCATCATCCGAAACCATGTCTCTATCTGTGGTGTTAATTGTGGTCTCTTTATCTATTACAGCCTTTTCTGGTAGTTATATGAGAAGAGAAGCTGGTCCCTTTTTAAAATTATTAACTACATTTATTGTTAGAATAATAGTACTAATTCATAGAGGGAGGTTCCCTGTCTTAATGTTAGGATGAGATGGGCTCGGACTTACTAGGTTTTTTCTAATTCTTTACTACCAGCCTAGCCTTTACTCAGAGAGATGTGGATTTATTACATTGTTGACTAATCGAATTGGTGATTGTTTACTTTTTTTGTGCCTCCCAATTTTTTTAGCAAGAGGTTTTAGACTTTATAATCTTCCTTCTGTTAGGATTCTATTAATTCTAGCAGCTATGACGAAAAGAGCTCAATGACCTTTTAGGTCATGGTTGCCAGCGGCTATGGCGGCTCCTACTCCTGTATCTGCTTTAGTTCATTCTTCCACACTAGTTGTAGCTGGAGCTTATCTTTTATCAGTTGTGGGGGTAGGAGGTTCAAGGTTAATTGCCTTTGTTGGGGCTCTAACTTACTGTATAGGCGCGGCTCTTAGGGCTATAGAAAATGATCTCAAAAAACTTATTGCCTTTTCTACCTTAAGACATATAGGATTACTATTTATTGCTATTGGTTTGGGTCAAGTAGAGTTAGGGATGCTTCACTTAGTTATACATGCCTTGTTCAAGAGAAGCTTATTCATTGTGGCTGGCTATCGGATGATAGCAAGAGAAGGGGCACAAGATACTCGTGCTCATGGATTTAGAGTTGGGTCTGTTCTTACAGCCTACCTAACAATTATTTCTGCAAATCTTCTTGTCATCCCATTCGTGGGGGCTTCCTTAAGAAAGCATCCTTTGGTTATTGATTCAGTTCAAGGTCATAGAATAATTGTGGGTTTAATTGTCTTTGGAACATTAATAGGTGGAGTTTATACTGCGCGAGTCTTAAAAACGTTTGGTATACCTTCATCTCCTGTAATTCTCAGAGTGCAGAATCTATGAGCTCCATTAGTAACTATTCTTTTTTTAATTGGTATTGGGTTGGTACCATTTTCTTTGGAAATCCACCCCGCAGTACCATTTACATTTGACATTGGATTGTCTTGTTTAAGATTAATGGGTTTCTTATGGTGTATAAAAAGAAAGAAGACCTTGAAAAAGGAAAAGCGAGATTTAACTATAGGAGTTTTTTCTTTAAGGTGAATTGCTCCTCTTCAGTTAGGACGAAAGTCTTTAGTATCTTTCAAAACAGCTGAATTATTATTATTTGACCCTTCATGATGAACTAGTCCGAAGAGAAAACAAGATGTATGAGGTTTAAGATTGATTTACTAGATGCTATTATAGGGCTGTAAACTCTTGAAACGCGAGACTCGCGGTCTAGAAATTATTTTTTATCTTTCTTGTGTTACAGTTGGGTCTTTATTCTTTAATACTCGAAGGTTCTTAGTCTTTTTAATGGTTCTCGAGACTTCCTTATTGCTAATTTTGTCACAAAGTATGATGTCAGGTTTAGGAGTGGGGGTTTTTTGTATATTTTTAACTTTTGCAGCATTCGAATCAGGGGTAGGGTTGAGGTTGCTACTTCGAAACGCGCCTCAAAAAGGGGCTGTGCTCTCATCCAATTTTTAACTTTGCGTAAATCATTAATTTTACCATCTCCAGCAGGATTATCTTATGCTTGAAGAGGGGGAAGCCTTCTAGGCCTGGTTCTCATTATTCAGATTGCTACAGGACTTCTCTTAACCACCCATTATACTGCTTCAACATGGGGGGCTTTTGAGTCTTTAGTCAGAATAATGCGAAACACGAGATCGGGTTGGGCCCTACGTAATATTCATGCTTTGGGAGCTTCAACCTTTTTTGTTTTTATTTACTTGCACATAGCTCGAGGGTTGTACTTTAAAAGTTATCTAACAAAACCTAAAGTTTGAATTTCGGGTTGTGTCATTTATTTAGTCGCAATAGCAATTGCATTTTTAGGTTACGTATTACCTTGAGGGCAAATGTCTTATTGAGGAGCCACTGTAATTACTAACTTGATTTCAGCCATTCCCTACATTGGGACTTCCGTGGTAGAGTGGGTTTGGGGGGGTTTTTCAGTAGGGGAAGCAAGTCTTCACCGCTTTTACACTCTTCATTTTTTGTTGCCTTTTCTGCTAGCTGCTCTTAGAGGTGGACATCTAATTTTACTTCATGAATCAGGTTCTTCTAACCCACTAGGACAGCTCTCAACAGCCTATAAATCCTCTTTCGCTCCTTACTATACCCTGAAGGACTTATTAGGTTATAGTTTTTTTGCCTTGTTATTTTTAGGGGTAACTATGTCTCCTTATTGAGATGCTTTTGGTGACTGTGAAAATTGAAAAGAAGCTGCATATTTAGTAACACCTGTTCATATTCAACCAGAGTGGTATTTTCTCTTTGCCTACTGTATTCTCCGAAGAGTCCCTAATAAGTTAGGTGGTGTTGTGTTACTAGTAGCTAGGGTTATTGCGTTTATCCCATTAGTGCTTAAGCCGTTGTCTACACCTCGAAGATTTTCATTATTAGGGCAAGTCACAATCTGATCTTTATTTAGAGTATTTTGTTTATTAACATGGCTAGGAAGCTGTGTTGTAGAGGACCCTTATATTCTGCTTTCGCAGGTAGTAACAGTATGCTACTTCACATTATTAGTTTTAATTTAACTTAGTAGCTCAAGATAGAGCGAGTCTTTGAAGAAGACTAGGTCGGAAAATCCGCGAAGTTGGCTTGCAACAAAACTGATCCCAAATTTGATTAAATGATGGTGTTTCTTCCCAGCAGTTGGGGATACTATTGCTACATGACTGACTTCTAGTATTTCTAGTAGGATTACTAGTTTTCGTTTTGGGGGGTTTAGTTTGTCTCCTTGGATCTAAGCTCTCGCATCGTGAGCTTTCGCACCAGGAAGCTTTGGAAACCTCTTGAACTATTGGACCAATTATTATTTTGATTGTCCTCGCACTTCCTTCTCTTCGATTTTTGTATCATTTAGATGCAAAACCGGATCATCCAACGACTATTAAAGCAGTTGGGAGTCAGTGATATTGAACTTACCAGAGAGGAGAAGAATATTCTAGTTATATACTAAAAGGGGCTTCCGAATTTAACTCTGTAGATAACCCTTTAGTTGTTCCTGCGGGAAATATCTCTGTTTTGGCCTCTTCTACTGATGTCCTTCACTCTTGGGCCTTGCCTTCTGGAGGAGTCAAATTAGATTGTGTACCAGGACGTATCAATTCAGGTCACACATGCTTACCTCAAGGAGTTTACTATGGCCTTTGTTCTGAACTTTGTGGGGTTAATCACTCTTTTATGCCAATTAAAGTAGAAGTTTATTAATGTCTTACTTAGTAGCACTGATTTTTTGCCTTTCGATAGTTTTTTCGGTAGCCTGGGTAACTATATTAGAACGAAAGCTTTTGAGATATCAACAAGGACGGGTGGGGCCTAACAAGCCAGGATTTCTCGGGCTAATTACCCCATTAAGGGATGCTGCGAAACTTTTAACGAAATCTTGAACCGGAGGAAGTTTCCTGAATAGAATTTTCTTCAAACTATCTCCACTAATATTTTTTATTACATATTTATTTATAACGGGATTTTATAAGTTAAGGTTAGACAGGTGAGAGGTGCTATTTAGAGGGTTGTTCTTCTTTTTGGTCGCGGGCTTTTCTGTATATGGAGTCTTACTAACAGGATGAGCTAGTAATAGGGCATATGCTTTATTAGGGGCACTGCGGGGCGGTGCCCAAGCTCTTAGGTATGAAGTAGGACTTTTTATCTTTATTATAATAGTCCTTTTCATATTTTCTAGGGGATACTCTACCCTCAGGCTTTTTTGTGTTAGGAATATTTTACCTGTTCTTTTGGTTATGTTTTTCTTTGTAATTCTCGCAGATTTAGGGCGAGCTCCTTTTGACTTTATTGAGGGAGAATCTGAACTAGTAAGAGGCTTCAATGTTGAGTACTCTAGTACTCCGTTTGCTCTAATTTTTCTAGGAGAGTACTTAGGAATTGTCTTCTTTAGCTGAGTCTACGCGAGACTTTGAGGCCTCAGTTGGGGAGCTCCTGCTGTTATAGCTTTATTTATTACAGTTCGGGGAGCCTATCCTCGGGCTCGTTATGACTCTTTAATAATACTAAGTTGAGCTATTATTTTACCCTTAATAATTGCAGGACTATTTCTGTTTTTAGTATAAACAGGTTGGTAGGTTAAGTAAATCGTTAGTCTTCAAAACTGGAGTTGCATAGTTTGCCCAACCTTTTTCAGAGGCCGGTTAGGCGTCTCTTTGTGGTGGAGAAGGACCCTCTTGGGCTGGGCCAAATAAGAGGAAGTATATAGACTGAAATAGTCTTGAAGGGGCGAGAAGTCCTTAACCTCCTTGGAAGGGAGGCACTATCAACAAGGAGCGGAAAGTTTCCGTAACCAACTTTGTAAGAGTCAGTATTATCTCAAAAGCTTTCTTTCTTGGGGACTTCCCCTCCAGCTTCGCAGACAACGAACTATGCTTTCAGCACTTAAGAAAGTACCTCCTAGACCTGACAGCCCACCCGATTTTTGCAAAATCAGGTAAAAGTAAGAGGATATATTGCCAATACAAACTAACTTGTATGATCTCATCCTAAGTGAGGTGCATTTTTCTGCCAATTGACTAATAAATTCTGATCAGTCCTTTCGTACAAGACCAGAACTTTTCGAGGATAGAAGCTGACCTGGCTCCCGCCGGTCTGAACTCAGATCATGTAGGCTTTTAAGGCTCGAACAGAGCCCCTTCTCAAGCTTCTGACTTAAGGGAGTGCCTAGTCCAACATCGAGGTCGAAATCTAAACTTTAAAATTACGCTGTTATCCCTGGGGTAACTTTTTCTTACAGATATTATACTTCCTGTTTTTTCTGTTAGGTTAAATTTATAACAGGACCGCCCCAGCCAAAAGGAAGTGCTAACAAGCAAATTTTCATAAGTTCCCAGGGTCTTATCGTCCTTCGTTTTCCAAGGGCGTTTTCACCCTAAAAGCAAGTTTTATTGAATTAAGAAGAGACAGTCAAAACCCATTTATTCCTTCATACCGGTCCTAAATTACAGGACAACTTATTACGCTACCTTAGCACGGTCAAATTACCGCGGCTCTTTACTATCTTGCAGTGAGCAGATTTCACTTGAGATGTTTCTCCTCAAGCTATGTTTTTGTTAAACAGTTGAGCTTTATTTTTGCCGAGTTCCTTTTTTTAAATTTTACATAGTATACTCTTGTTTAATATTGAAAATTTAGTAAAAATTTCTAGTTTAATACTTATGGAAACATTTTAATTAAATTTGTTAGTTGAAATATATTTACCATCTATTTACCCTCAATTTACTCAGCCAAATTTTTATTTTTTCAGTTTTTTAGGCTTTCACACCACAATTTAGATTTGAAGAAAATTTGAGAGTGGTCCGTAGAGCTTTTCCCTAGGACCTCAGTTTTGCCTGCACTACTTGCATTTTAATGGTACTCAGTTATCCCTTTACTTGGCTGACATTTCATCCCTATCTATAACTTTTTCCTAGTAATGCTACACTAGTTCTACCGTCTAAAGATAGCTCGTAAAGCTTCGGAATTACCTAGCTAGGTAGATTTTAGTCCCCCCCTGATGCAAAAGGTAGAATCTTATGGTTATAGCCAGCTTAAGTTCTTTGAAGATCTAGGTTAACTTTTTTCCTAGAAATTAATTAGTTACTTTTATTGAGTCTTCAAATGTGTGTCAAGGTAGAGGAAGAACTTCCCTTCATTCGAGCTGTTTTGAGTGACTAAATGCAACACTTCGCTGAGAAATGTTGGATTCCAATAAGATATAAGAAAAAAGAATCACACCGACAAGTCTTAAAAGCGAGCCAAACCTTGAAATCTGGTTTCATTTTGAGAAAGCCTGAGAAGTATCACAATACCGTCGAGGCATTCCTGCTAGACCTAAGAAATGTTGAGGGAAGAAGGTAAGATTAACAGAAAAAAATATTAAAAAGAAGTGGACTTTTCTAAGATCCTCTCGAAGAGAATATCCAGTAATTAAAGGGTATCAAAAAGTGAATCCCGCAAAAATTCCGAAAATTGCACCCATCCTTAAAACATAATGAAAGTGAGCTACTACATAATAAGTGTCATGAAGGACGAGATCTAGTCTACTGTTAGCCAGAACTACGCCTGTCAAGCCTCCTAGAGTGAATAGAAAAATGAAACCATAAGATCAAAGAATAGGTGTAGGTACAGAAGGGAAGGTAGAACCATACAGAGTCATTATCCAACTAAAGACTTTAATACCCGTAGGTACAGCAATTACTATAGTCGCTGCTGTAAAATAAGCCCGAGTATCCACATCTAGGCCTACTGTAAACATATGGTGTGCTCAAACAATAAAGCCCAAGAATCCAATTCTAACTAAAGCATAGACCATACCTAAATGCCCAAAAGCTGGCTTATTACAATAAGACCTAAGGATGTGCCTAATAAGGCCAAAAGCTGGCAAAATTAAAATATAAACCTCAGGATGACCAAAGAATCAAAAAAGATGTTGAAATAAAACAGGGTCGCCTCCACCTGCAGGGTCAAAAAACCTCGTATTGAAATTTCGATCTAACAGAAGTATAGTAATAGCTCCAGCCAAAACGGGGAGAGAGAGAAGTAAAAGAACCGCCGTCACTAAAACTGCTCAAACAAATAAGTTAAGTGACTCTAAAGGCACTTTTCGTATATTAATAATTGTAGTAATAAAGTTAATTGCCCCAAGTAAACTAGACACACCTGCTAAGTGGAGAGCAAAAATAACGTAATCGACAGAAGAACTAGCATGTCCTAAGTGAGAAAGAGGGGGGTAAACGGTCCATCCTGTTCCCGCTCCAACTCCAACCAAACCACCCAAAATCAAAAGACAATAGGCAGGAGGAAGCAACCAAAATCTTAAATTATTTATACGAGGGAAACTTATATCAGGGGCCCCTAAAAGAAGAGGAACTATTCAGTTACCAAAGGTACCAATTAAAATTGGTATAACTAGAAAAAAAATTATTACAAAAGCATGGAGAGTAACTACTGAGTTATAGACTTCAGGAGAAACTCAAATACCTTTAGTTCCAAGTTGAAGTCGAATAATTCAACTTAATCCGGAGCCTCTTAGACCACATCAGAGCCCTAAAATCAAATAGAGCGTACCAATGTCCTTATGGTTTGTTCTTATTAACCAACGCTGCATTATTAAATATGTATAATTGTGAAAATTTTAGATAGGAAAAAAGTCTTAAACAAGACCCAACAACTAGGCATACTCTTTGTAAATCTATTCCTAGTTCTCACAAGACTCCTACTTTAGCAAGAAAAATAAGAGAAGGAGGGACTCCCCTTAATAAAAATAGGCCCATTCCTAAATTTCCTCAGATTGAAAAAAGAACTCTCATAATATAAGAGGCATATAATCATCAAAAATTTGCCTGAAAGTCAGATATTACTCACCCTATTTGTGAAATAGAAGAGGCTCCCAATAAATAATTAATGCTACCTGAATTAAATAGAAGAAAACCCCCCCAAACCGCAGTAAAACCAAAGATTCACCTTAAAGAAAAAACTCTAAGAAACCTGCCGGTGAAAAATAATGCAGGGATTTTGCCAACTAAAAAAGCTATAACCCATTGATTAGTATTTAAAGACAGTGAAGTAGGGATAACCCAAGAATGGAAGGGAGCAACCCCTAATTTTCACAGTATAGGAGCAAGGGAGAACTCTCTCCCTTTTAGTAAAAAAAGAAACAGTGCTATTCTTCCAATAGCCTGAGCACATATGTATCGCATAGACCCTTCTCCTCCTAAGCCTGAAACTCAAACGACGATGCATACTCTACAAATCTCTAAACAAGCTAGAGAGCAAAATATGTTTGTAGAAGAAATTAAGAGAATAAAGGAAAACATAAAAGATATTCCAAGGATTAAGTAACCAGTTCTAATATCGGGTCTTGCTATATTAGCACTATAAGTCCCCATCAAGAACCCCCGCTCCGCCGGCGAGACCCATAATCTTTAGCTATTCTAGGGGATACAATATGAAAAGGGTGACCCACTTAAAGTGGGTCACCC
>JBCEWD010192544.1:0-13387 GCA_039654425.1 Cataglyphis rosenhaueri | reverse complement strand
TCCCTCGCCGCCTGAGGGGATAGTGTGGTGCGGGCCGTTGGTGGCCCGCGCCGGCGTGAACGTGTTAATCTCGATTGAATGAGTCCGGATGAAATGACAAGAATACACGGTGAACCGCGCGGATTACGGTGATGGTAATGATCTAATAGACCGGTGTTGATCTGTCGCACGCTAACGCACCAGTCTGTTCCGGAATCTACGCGATCTAATTGATAGTTTCGGGCCAGCCAGGAATGCACAATCGGGGTGCGTATGATCACGACCAATTACGTTGACAAAGTGCCAGATAGCCGCCGGGAGGCACGCTCATGATATATCATACTTTGGGATGCGCACACCCATTATCGCAATCGATTATTTTGCGAGGTCTATTATAAAAGATCCTTGGAAGGCCCCGACCGGGTGTCTTCAATGGGAACAGGGCTGCAGTCTTCGCCACTTTCTTTTCTTCATCCACCGCTCCTTACGACGACAAAGCTTTCTTGATCTTTCGGGAAGACAAGTCTACACGGTCCTATATTAAGACGCGAAGATTCTCGTCCTCTCGCGCCTTCCGCGCTCCTCAAAATTCGGTTGTTGTTTTAATTCCTTCCGTCTCACGTCTTCTCGAAAGTCGTTTTTTGTCTTCCGAGTTGTCTGGGATTGTTTTCTTACCAGCCACTTCCGCTCACCTCCGATAAAGCTTCCAAGCATAACGGCAAGCGAAAAGAATATGAAATTAAAATAAAATTATTTTAAACAATTAACGCCTTTGGAGGTTTCGTTACCGCTTTCGCTATTTTCGACTGGCGCGAACGCGTAGTCCACGCTCAGAGATCGGAGATAGATTTGGCGGACGCGCACAAAACGGCAACGTCACAACATACATATATTACCGTTTATTTCGAATAAATAAGGGGATAAAAAGGATTATCTAATAATTCAGCGGGCTGTTCTTCGGAGACCACGGCACACCTTCGGCGCATATCGAACATTGACTCCCGATACTTGTCTCTTCACGTAACAATAAATCAGCTTTGACTGCCAGGTACCATAGGCCGCATGGCATGAACGAAAGCTATACGAAATACTGGCCAAAGGCCATGGAAAAAGGTCATGAGATCGATTATTTAATGCGACGGCAAAGACGTGGCTATTCATCCTAAACAATGTGATAGAGGGAGTGGTTTGGGGGAGGGAAAATGCGAGAATCGAGAATACGAAAGCCACAATAAAAGAATCAATCAATAAATTAACAGTAACAAGAATATATTAAAGAAATTAATAAATAATCCAAGAGACAGTGTGTATATAATCGTCGCTTTCAATGGTATGAGGCATGAAAATTCATGTTATGGATAACAATAACAAAGTCGAAGATCGACGCGACCTGGCTCAAAGTATCGGATTACCGCGTGAATTATGTTCGGTTTTCCTACCGCAAGAATTTTTCGCCAGGCACAACGTAATCAGATCGCGACAACTAATGAAACTCCTCAAACAACGATAATCTTTTTGCATACGATCGTGTCGATTATTCCGAAAAATATATTTTAAAATTGTAGCTCGAATTTATACAATACAAATATTCTCACGAAATTACATATTAATGCGAGATTTCGATAATCTGGAAGACGTTCTTCCGTCGCTCTTAGATCAGCATATAATGAGTGAGATTTTCAACAATTATTTTGAACTGCTCCATATCCAGAATTTTTTTTTGAAATCATATATAATTTTTCACAAATTACGACTCCTAATATCGAAACAAAAAGTACAAAACGCGAATGGTGGAGCCGCGGCGCAATACGCGACATCAATCCGAATGATATATCTAACAACAGATTTCCGAAAGTGACCTCCACACGTAACGATTGGACACCGCCCGATTAAACACGCATTATTGAACACGTTTTATTGGATACTGCTCAATTGGACATCGCACGATTGAATACCGTACGATTAGACACCGTACGATTGGACAAAGTTGTAAACTCATGTGGACTCATTTCGCACTAAAAAGTATATACGTAGAAGCAATATGTTGCGTCCCTCCTTACAGGGGGGCTCCACTACCATTAAAATTAGACACATAAGTTTTTCTTGAACTTCACTTTGCGTGGAAAATTGTAAATTCATGTGAAATCTCACTTCGCGTGGAAAGTTGTAAAATCTAATAAAACCTCATCTCCTAACCTAAAAGTGCGGTGTTCAATCGTACGGTGTCTAGCCGTGCGGTGTCCAGTCGTGCAATGTGCGCGTCCAATCGTGCGGTGTCCAATTGAGCGGTGTCCAATCGAGCAGTGTCTAATAAAACGTGTCCAATAATGCGTGTCCACTCGAGCGGTATCTAATCGTTACGTGTCCAAATGGGATACGCCCGATTTCCGGTAACTAATTTTTCCGACAATTATTGGATAAATTATACAAAACAACTAATCTACTCGACGGTTAGCGGTGGCAAGATATGCGAGACAGAAGGCAAATTTTATTGTTGGAATGAACAGCTAAGCCCGTCGGTTGTTGTGACGTACTGTTCACCAAATTCACCAAAAATTTGAATATTAAATTTACGTAGCACGATAACTATCTCGGGCGTCGCTCGTTCGAATCGTTCACCTACAGTTTTCTCAACAATTACACGGGGCAACGACGCTCGTCCCACCGGCTTTTGTCCTTCTCAAATATTTCACTCTCGTCCTGGCTACATAGTTAGAGCCTGCGTCCTCGTCGCTATCCTGCTGAATGGTGCCGAGCAATTGTCCAGCGGGAAACACGCTGATGCCATAAATTGCCAACAGGTCACCTGTGGAGCTTTCGCGTTACACTGGATTGTCCTTTGGGCCTAACTGTCCTTGTGGTCCTTCATTGCTGTACGGATGAATGTATCGCTCCGCATTACTCCATATTTTAATTCAACTGGGAGGTGCAGAATTTTCGGCAGCATCCGGACGGCTCTCGTCTCTATCTTGCTGGATAGTTCCCGAGATTGAGCTTCCTTGAGACTCCGTCGCAGGAATTCCCTCGCTTAGTGTGGATGGAATGGCCATCCCGTTCAGCCAGTCCTTTCGGTTCTCCGCTCCTCTTTCCTGGCAAAAGAAATATCAACTCTACTGCAGAGGTGTTTATTTGCCGTGAAATTTTAATATATATTATATAATAATATATAATTTATAATATAGTTAGGCAATTATGACCTGGCGATTTCCGTTCTCCTTATCGCCTGGACTCTCTCTCTCGACTGCTTCTCTTCCTTCCTCTTCTTTTCCCGTTGGATGGAATTCCGTCGCTTTTCCCGTTGTCAGCTAATACGCGGGCTCATTATTGAGTTTACATTACACATTTTACTTAAAAAGAGTCCAAGATCTTACTTATTTGGCGATCGGGTCGCTCTCTACCTAATTCGGGAGGACGCAGGCCCTAAGAAATTGCCCGCGATTAGGCCTTTCGGTCCTTGTGACGAACGTCTCAATGACGTAGAATCAAGAAAATGGAAACGTTTTTGAGCATTTGTTGTAAGAACGTTTTTGAGAACTCGTGAGAGAACTCACGTTAATCAGGTACTCCAAAGGGAACAGAATTTTAGTACGTTTACGTCGTTGTTCTTGGATAGCGTTAAAAGTAAGATGATCCGAATTTTTTTAAACATGCATAACTACAGGCATGTGGATAAAAAATTTATTTGACTTTGAAATTATCTCTAAAAGTCAATTTGGCCCCATAACATGACAACATACAAGATATTTTGTATTTTATGTAAAAATATTGTAACTTTGAAGTCTTATAACTCGAAAAGTAGTTAAGAAAAAAAACACTTTATCATAGTGTTTTGGCTCTTGAGATAAGCTACAAGAATAAGCAATAAAAAGTTGACGATTCCATTAAAAAAATCGAAGGTGATCTCAAATGACATTCAAAGCAACTATTCATGGTCAAATTAATGACATCATTTTTTGTTCCCCTTGAAACCATACAATTTTTGCCTGAAACATTTTTGCTGAATATGCTTCGTTAAAGAATTATCGAGGTGCGTTTTCTAAAATGGGACACTTTGTATAGGGTGTTCCCTGGTTAAATGGCCAAACTGGAAATATGAATTTAGGACTTTAAAACAAAGAAAAAATTTTCCTTTGGAAGTATGCTTGCAAATGTTTCATTCAAGAGACATTGACTTCTGAAGTTTAAAAATATAAGAACAAATAATTTGATAACTTTTTTTTATTTTTGTTTTGAAGATCGAAAGTCATTGAAAGTCTTGTGTTTGCACTATAAACAAAGCTCCGTCCATTCGTACCAAATAGCATTTCTGTCACAAAACCTATATAAATATATTCTATCGACATATTCACTAATCGAATATATTAATATCTCTTGAAGCATTTGCGAGCATACTTCTAGAGGTAAATTAGTTTCTTATTTTAAAATCCTAAATTCATATTTCAAGTTTGGTCATTGAATCCGGGAACACTCTGCATATATACATACATACTGTGTCATTACCGTTCCGCGCGCGTCCACCGGATCTCTCCCCGATCGCTGAGCGCGGAATACGCGCTTGCGTTAGTCGAAAATTACAAGAGCCGTACCGAAATCTCCAGAGGGGCGTTGTCTGTTGGATTTATTTCGTTATTTTCAATTATTGTTCTATTATTTCGATACGATATGGAAACCTTATCGGAGAAGTGGAAAAGCGGCCAGGAAGACAACAATCAAGACAGCTCGGAAGACAAGGGGTGATCTTCGGGAGGACATGAGACGGAAGGGAATCATCAACAGCCGAATTCTGAATCATAAAGTGTAGAGCGCGAGAGGACGAGAGGATCCTCGCGCCTAGACGCAAGACCATGTGGAGACGTGTCGCCGAAGGACCTCAAAGGAGCTCCACCTCCGCGTGGCGCGGCGAGAGGAAAAGGGGTCGCCATGAGCTGCCAGTACTTACCTCGATCCTGAGGTTCTGACAGGATCCGTCGATGCCGTCTCAGAAGGGCCCTGCGAAAATTATTGATCGCGATCTCGGGGGTGCGTGCGGCCCCAGTATGATCATGAGCGTGCCGCCCGGCGGCTGTCGCGTGTTATCGATTGGTCGTGATAACACGCCCCCTGATCGCGCATTCCCTGCTGGCCCTGCGTTACCGATTCTAGATTCCGGTTTAAATTGGCGCGGACGAGTGATGTGTACGTTTCGAGGACGATTGCCGAGCGAAAATCAAGCGTGAGCAAGTGAGGAGAGATCGCGGCCAAGAACAAGGAGAGCCAGAGGGTTTGCAGCAGGATTTCGAGAGGACAAGGCCGAGCGCCGAGAAGCCGCCAGACTCCCGGACTCCCAGGAAGAGAGCATTGTTGCCGGTAAAGTTATCTCGCTGTATCATAGTCACGCTTGTTCGCGATATCGGAATCGCGTTATGTCGTCGTAGCCGCTGTTTGGTGTTATTTTCGCATTCGGGCTCCGCTCGGAATTTTGGTGTTTATCGCGTCGTTATTTGCGTGATTTCGATTGCGACACGGCCACGTCGGCAAGCGATTCAAGCCCCGAAGCGTCTATTGGTTTCGCGGATTCAATCAGTATTGCGAGTTTAATACCGCATATACCGTCTCTCTGAAGATCGCGGATCGAAAATAAGGCGTAATACAATAGTCGCAACATTTCTCGCCTGTCTAGCGTCTGAGTCATGTATGCTTGAGTAGTCTGTCGCCGAGTGTGAGTGTGTCTCGCGATTATGTATTTCTTTTGTTAACTGTCGAGTGTGAGTGTGTTTCGTGCGGATATATTTCTGTTTATTCTTTTTTGTCTAAATTATATGCGTGAAATGGATGAGCGATAGAATGATTTCGCGGTTGGTACGTAACATTGTACAGAACGTTGCGAGCT
Organism: Cataglyphis rosenhaueri; assembly: GCA_039654425.1. Taxonomy (NCBI): domain Eukaryota; kingdom Metazoa; phylum Arthropoda; class Insecta; order Hymenoptera; family Formicidae; genus Cataglyphis; species Cataglyphis rosenhaueri. The sequence goes on along the minus strand of JBCEWD010192544.1, from coordinate 7,539 downwards.
ATATTTGGATGCATGTGGTTGACGTACGGCATATTAAGATAGCTAGCGATATATTATCGATCCACAAGGGATAATTGACACGGTATAATTGCGATCGGACATAGGCCCGGTCAACCTTGATTTAACGAAGTCCTATTTTCCGTGACGCTAAGCTGTCTCTAATATCTAGCCTCGCTTCCGCGAATTTGTTGTCACCAAATAACTGCGCGAATTCCACCGCCTCTTTATAGTTTGTACATACGGATACGATTTTTTCAAAATAATCTGTTATTTTCTTGTGATCTCCAGAGTTTACTCTCATTTTATGTGTATTTGTCGCTCTGTCTTTGTCGCCTTTTGCCTCAATATCACGTTTGTTCAACTTACGCCCTATCCCTCTACCGTTAGGTAAACAAGTCCGTCCGCGACGAAATCTAATTTCTTCTTTCGTGTCTTTTTTGCGCCCATCTCGAGTATTTAACGAATTGATACATGTAAGACCATATCTGGTGGCAAATTAAAATTCTAGCAAGTTTTAAGGTTTCGTCACGGCACACGCGAAACACCTTCCACCCCGTTCCCTACCGGCGTGTAATCCCTGCTCCGTTCCTTGTGTTTTTGCTGACGATCCACCTTTTTCCCGTATCTCCCGACCGGCGAATCGTATTCCCATTCGCCGGCGCCACCGAACAGCTGCACGACGGAGAGATCGCGACGGCGTACGCGCGTCGGGAAAGGAAAAGACGTCGCAACATATATATGTATATATATATATATATATATATATATATATATACATATGACACACCCTGTATATATATATATATATATATATATATATATACAGGCTGTATCAAAAGTCTGGATACACTTAAGAAGATGCATTTAATGACAGTATTAATTTAACCTTAGGTAGCATTGCCAAAGTCAGGTCAAAGTCAATTAAAAATTTTTTAATGGCAATCCCCATTTTTTATTGTATATTTTTGTAGCTTAACTCGAGAGCTTTTCTAAAAAACTACAATGAAGTATTTTTTTATTATGTATTTTTTAAGTTATTTTATATTATAATTTGACATATTTTAGTATAAAATATAAAATCCCTTTAAAAAAAATCTTACAAAGGTAAAAAAACGTATGCCAAGTATATAAAAAAGTCGTAACCTGTATGCAACAAAAAGTTTAAATATGTTTTTTAAAATTTGTAGTGATATCAATAGTTAATTAGTCAAGTAATTAGAAAAAATTAAGTTTGCGAGGATTTATAATTTGAAATATTATTTGACCCGGGCACGCCAAGTTTTTATATTTTGCTTTGTAAGTTTGTTTTATGTGCGCGCCCCGAGTTAGAGTTACGAAAAACTTTCTTTCAAATTATATATTTTATAAAATATATTTTGTAAATCAAAAGAATTCTAATTGCTCTTAATATTAACAACGTGAATTTGTGATGTACTATTCAAAATTAAACTATTAACTTTTATTTTGGAAATCATTCTGTTAATAAAAATAAAATGCGTTTTAATTTTAAGGTGAAACTCTATCTAAATCTAAAATATTTTTATAAAAATTGCTTTTATGACAAATAATATTTTAAATTACAAATCCTCGCAAACTTAATTGCTTCTAATTACGTGGCTAGTTAACTACTGACTACTATTTCTACTTTTCACTTCTATCACTACTTTTTGTAAAAAAATTATATTTAAACTTTTTGTTATACATAAGTTATGACTTTTTTATATACTTGGCGTATTTTTTTTATCTTTGTAAGGTTTCTTTTAAGGGAATTTCACTAGTTTTTGTAATAACTATCTTCTATAAAAATTTATATATATTTATAAAAATTTTTTCTGCAAAAATATATATGCATTTTTAGCATTTCTAGGCTAATTGCACTTTTGTACTTTCAAATCATTTATTAATTGCCATTTGATGCTTTTAGCACGAATTACATTTGTGTAATGTTCAGCGATTAACTTTTGCCTTAATGAAAAATTCCACTAATAACTTTATATACAGGGTGTCCGGCGTCAATCGCATCACCCATCGTGTGCAGGTAGAGCACGCAAAACTGAGAAGAAAAGTCCTATTTTTTTCTATAACGCTTAGTGATAGAATTATTATTGAGTGAAGTCTGGCCTATCATCGCCGATTTTCAGCCAGACGCACGTCAGTAAACCGTCGTAAATCTGAACGTTCACGCACACTATCAGGCGCGCGGCTCCAGCTAAAAATCGGCGATGATAGGCCAGACTTTACTCAATAATAACTCTTTTATTAAGCGTTATAAAAAAATAATACAGGACTCTTCTCCGTTTTGACTGCTCTACCTCCACACGACGAGTGATGCAATTGACGCCGGATACCCTGTATATTCGCATCGATAGATATCTTTTCTATAGGTACAGCTTTAATTTTTAAGTCTGTTATTTTAATAGTTTCTATATCACTAATTTTAAATAATAATAATTGCAAGATAGCATTTCCTGTTATTATTATATCAGTTTTTTCAAGTACAAAGACAGCATCACAATTAATACATATTTTTTTAATATTTTTCCAACATGAATAATTATTTTATATTAATTCTTGTAAAGTATACGATTTTTTTAAATTTTTAGGTAGTTGGATTAGTAATATTTAATTTATATGGTTTTTTGTGCTTGTATAATTGCATACTTTACATCGTAAAGTTACATTTAATTGGTGCTCAATTATACTTTTTATATTATCTATATCATTAATACGATGTATGATAAATTCACTAACATCCTGCTGAAAATTTTCAAGATATTGACCTGCCAATTGACGTATTGGCATTATATTAATATTTTTATCCTTTGATACATAACATAATTAATAATTTTTTTATAATATTTATACGCTCAAGGCGTAACAACAATTTTCTGAGCGTATAAGAATGAAATATACATTGAAGTGAAACATTAACGTAATAAGATATATTATCGACATTTACACTCAACTCTTACGCAACTATTAAATAAATTAAAAATAGAATATTACATCCAAACTCCCGGAAGGATGAGTCACAAAGACGCAAGGACGCAATAATTATTTCAAATATCCCGAAATCAAACTCCATACGGGCGTAAGAATCGGATCGAGCGAACTCGAAGATCTGAAAATTAGGTAAACGATTGTACACGTCGCTATTACGCTGTTTTCCGACGTTCACTCGGTGGTCTCTTTTTGGTCAAGGAATTAAATCTCTATTACTCGGAATGGGACCAAGTGTGATCCTTTTTTCGGGAACGAGAGGAGGTCAAGAAATATTTGATTAATTAAATAAACATATAAATTTATTTGTTAAGAAAGAAAATTCATACATGTTCTTATGATATTTCTTATGATTTTTATTATAATATTTAATATATGTCTTTCATCAAACAGAGAAAAAATAACTAACATTTAATAGTGTGTATGTGTGTATGTGTTTACTCGCGGGTGATACATATGTTCGGAGGACATCAGTCAGAGAGATCATAAGCAGACTCTATCATTAAATTTATATCTCTGGCTGGTAAATACAATATGTCGTTCTCGGAAAAATAAATAGTTAAGCAAAATGTGTCAGCGTGTCATTGGGTCAGGAAATGGTGATTGTGTTCTAAGGATGATACCTGGGTTGATAGGATGAAGGATCTTCAATGTTAGGGAGTTCGTCGCAGATTTCTTGGATCACCTTATCAAAGATCAAAGAAGTTCAATTCTGCGGGATCGGGAGTAGAAGGAGGAAGATCGTTTATGAGAATCACTGTTGAAACGGATGATAGTGATCTCGGGGAGGAACAAACAGAGGAGAGTGAGCAAAGCGTAGCAGTGTGTAAATCGCCTTATGTATTAAATTCATTAATCGGCCTGGCTATTCTATTAGCCTTTTTTTAGGTTGCGATTAATCCTAATAACACGTTGACTAATTATTTTGATTTGGTGTGAATCTGCTCGAGCTAGGATTCTCCGAGTTCCGTGAACGATTCGTTTTATACGCCTAGCCTGCGATTCTAATCGGCCGACAGCGATATAAAAAGATATACCTTGCACTATAAAAATTTTATAATAAAAATTCTAATTTGAGAAGAAAAGAGAAAAAAATTGGTTTATAACGACTTACTTTTTTATAGTGATGGCAGGCAGGAGAATTTATTGATAGATAGATAATCGCAGTTCTCGGTTGAAAGAGAGACATCTTTAAAAAGGACACTGGTGGCAAATCACGATGTACACGAATAATTTGTTGACACGGGTTGCTAATTAACTATTGAGTGGCTAAGTGACACGCAGAACTGACAACTGACTACTGTTGACTGACTACTGATGATGATAACTTATAATTCACTACTAATGCCGCGGACCTCGCGAGCTCCCTTTTATAGTTAGTCGATTGATCAAGATTCGACTTTTCCGATAAACCTTTGCCCGCGTGATTCTGAGGTGGAAAGGTCTATGATTATTGATATAGATTCGACTATTTTTGTTACAGATATTTCGTAAGATGTTTTCGTCACTTCGCCGTTTCTTTGTTCTTTTATTGTAAGATATTATTGTATGAAACATCCATTTATTTAGAGAAGATCGGCGTAGTTTCTTTTGTTTTCTCTAGGTTACTCATGGATGTCAAAATGTTTAAAGCGTAATATGGCGCAATGTTCTATTAATCGAAAATCTTATTTTATTTTGCTAATAGATAATCGTTTTACGAAAGGAAGAAATCGTAGAATCGGCAGGACGTAACATGACATTCCAAAACATTCTTTGATACTGCCCAAGTTGTATCGAACTTTGCGAATACATTGTTTCAAAATATTAATATTTAAAAGATCTGGCTAATATTATGTTCGCAATTTGTTATATTCTATTATAGCTAATTCATTTGCCTTTATAGAAGAAGGATCAAAATTTATGTAATGTATGACCTTAGCATATTCACATGTGAAAAAGCGACATATATTTGTCCACAACTGAATATAGAATTTCCAGCTTCTATAACAGCATGCTTTAAACTCAGGCCTTGATTTTTGTGAATAGTCATACCGTAACTTAAACATAGAAAAATGTTTTTTATAACAAACGCTCTATCTATTACTTCAAACTTGACGCTTAAACGTTCTATAATATGCTCTATTTCCGACATTGTTATCTATATTTTTTTACGTCATTGTTAATTGCATTACGCATAATTGATGTAATTATACCAATTATACTATTTACAAGACCTAAACTAACATTGATATTTCTTCTAACCAATTAAATGTGCTCCTAATTTTACAGATATGATTCTTGCTAATCAAGCTGCTCGAGAACTATCTTCATCATTTTTATTTAATATCTTCATAACTTTTTTGTTTAAATATGATGCATATTCTGCCAAATCTTGAGCAATGAGTTCTATTTCATCCGAAGAAATATGATTGAAAGGCACCCGTTTGACCACGTTAATATTGATCACGGTCCTGATTGACCACGTTGAAATTGATCATGTTGCAATTAAACACGATCCCGATTGACCACCGTCCAGATTGACCAAGGTTCTGATTGACCACGGTCTCGATTGACCACGATATTGACCACGATACCGATTGACCACGTTAATTTTGACTACGGTCCCGATTGACCACATTGATATTGACCACGGTCGTGATTGACCACGGTCCCGATTGATCACGGTCCCGATTGATCACGGTCTCGATTGACCACGGTCCCGATTGACTATGTTGATATTGACCACGATCCCGATTGATCACGTTACAATTGACCACGGACTTGATTGACCACAGACCAGATTCATTCGTAATGTGCTCAAACGGGACAATCACAATTTCAATGGGTGTCGTGTGTGATGTATCGGGTCTGTGGTCAATCAGGACAGTGGTCAATATCATCGTGGTCAATCGGGATCGTGGTTAATTGTAACGTGATCAATCGGTACCATGGTCAATTGTAACGTAGTCAATTGTAACGTGGTCAATATCAACGTGGTCAATCGGGACCGTGGTCAATTGTAAGGTGGTCAATATTAACATCGTCAATCGTGACCGTGGTCAATCGGGACCGTGGTCAATCGGGACTGTGGTCAATCGGGACCGTGGACAATCGGGATCGTATTTAATTACTACGTGGTCAATATCAACGTGGCTATTCGCAACGTGATGAATTTCAACGAGATCAATCGGGACCGTGGTCAATATTAATGTGGTCAAATGGGACCCTGCCAATACGATTTAACATTACAGTATTCAAAATATCATACAATGCACAAGTTGGGAGTAAACAAACTGTATCCATTGGTAAGCTTTGCAAATAATTTGATTTAACATGATTTTTTTAATCGGCCGTCATAATTAATTTCTCTAAAAGTTATTTTTCTTGTTTTTAAATAATTATATCTGAATCTGTTATTGTTCCAATTCGAATTCTTGTTAATATGTCTGGATAAGAGTTATCACCTTGTTGTCGTATGTTAATTTGTAATTCATCATAACTGAATAAAAACCATAAATTTACAAAATTGCACCAATGTATTTCTCAATTTTTAGTTTTGATAATTCAATAAAAGGTGGACCCTCATGCACAGGTAGAAGTTGCAATAAATCTCCAAAAAGATGTATATGTTTTTTGCCGGACCATCCATTATCACAATCCATCTTATTAAATATTTCTGTTAATCGGAGATGCATGTACATTAAAATGATATTTGAAATCATTGAAACTTTATCGATAATTATTAAAATAACATTCTTAAATTCATTCCGTATAGTTTTAAGGACTATATCAGAAAATTGTTCATACTTGGCAGTATGATCATGTACCGGTAACTGAAACAATCTATGAATAATAAGTCCATCAATATTAAAAGCTGCTGTACCTGTTGGTGCAGTTACCATTGTGTCTTTTTTAATATATTTTTTAATCCATCTAATAGTTTTTATCAAAAAACTTTTTCCTGTACCACCGTCACCACTTACATAATGCTAAAAACTTCATTATTATCATTAGAAGATATACTAGCAGTAATTTTATCAAAAATTCGTCTTTTGATCATTATTTAATTGCATCATCAACAATTTCATCGACATTAACTTCACATTTATTGCCAGCATCTTTAAACTCCCTCATAGCTCCTTCAACCTCAACAGGCATACATTCTACTACATCTAATGCACAATTTTTAAGACAGTCATTTTTATCTTCATCTTTTGTAATTTTTGATATTTTTTTTCATTAATTCTTTAATCCATTTATCCACACCTTGCTGAATATCAATTATTTTGTCGTGATATTGCAAAGCATTTTCTAATTTAAATTATATTAAAGAAATTGCTTCTGCGTAACTCACATCCATTCTTTAATTCACTAATATCTCTCCAAGGCTGAAATAATAACAATAATGAAAAATAATAAGACTCTGGTTGAATATTGAAATATTGTATCTATAATGATTGATAAGGAATCCACGTTTACGTTTGTTCGAGATTACAATCTCGAGCTCGAAATCGGCGTGGAGATGCCGCGCGATCGCGTCGTCGCCGCGCGCGCGGT
>JBCEWD010192318.1:0-13467 GCA_039654425.1 Cataglyphis rosenhaueri | reverse complement strand
AAGAGGCAGTTTTGAGGACCGGGAAATTCGACGCAAAATTTCAAGGATAAAGAATCGATTTTAAAATTCTATTTGTAGCGGTTCATATAGAGGACTTACTGCTCTAAATTTCAATTACCATACGAAGCCTGTCGCATATTGTTAACACCCTTAAAAAAATTCGTGAAGAAATTGAAAACTTTGATAAAATTGGTACATAAAGTTAAGGCGTTATAGATATATCTAAATGCGTATACATAAGGGAATGCGCTATATACATAAGTACCCTGGACCGAGGAAAACACTATCCCAAAAATTCAGTTCTTAATCTTTAACCATTTGTCTATAAGGAATTTTAGAAGTGAGACGTGGAAATCTTATATATATAGATATAGTCGTATAAGGCGAAAATTTCATCTCTTAAAAATTGAATTATTATCATATACATATAATCCAAACCGCATAAGACTTTGAAACAAATGATTATTTTCAATCTATCCGAAATATAAAATTAATTTTAATTAAAAATATAGAGGTGACTTAACATATATGAACATCTATATGTATATATACATAGTAAAGGTCTTATTCGTTTTTGATTCATTCATTACCACGTATATGTATACTCCATCACTATAGGATCCTATACAGGTCATTTCAAAAATTAAAATATTTTAATAAATGAAGTTAAAATTATATATATATATATTTATGCGTGCGTTAGATTTATATGCATATATTAAATTCTCTACTAACATAGAAATACACTAAGTAAAAACTTGTCTTCGCAAACGCTCACAAATATTAAATAAATACTTTATGCATTAAGAATTATAATTTATAACATACTAAAGAATATGTATTATATGCAACATATGCACATTTCCACATGATGAAACGCTAACCGAAAATTCTATTAGACAAAATTGATACAATAATTATTAACAAATAACTGCACACATAAGCGATTATACAGGACTATATTTTATTGTGGAAATCCTAACTCCGACACATGAAAGTATTATTGTGAGCGTAAAACATCTACATACATGCGAGACAAATTTTTATTGTTGACGATTAACATTATATTATAAAATAAGGAATAGTATTAAGGATTTAAAATTGTAATATTTTATTCAGCATACAGTATTTTATAAGAGTCTTAAACTGTGCTCGATGATGCAAGTCGGACGTCGATCGATATTTTTATCCGCCCGCCAGATAAGATAAGGCTCAGGAATTCGGCCGTGAGCCGGGCGCTCGGACCAAGAAGCTGATGCAATACGGGCCTTGGCACCCCTCCCCCTTCCCCCTACATGGGCTACCACCACCATCTATATGCAGAGTCGAGCCAGGAGAGACAGCCAGCCCTCACCGTCATTACTATTTCGAACTCCGAACTGACAAGTCGCATAGTGATCCGGCGTCCGCGTCGACAAGCTCATACTTGCACAGTCTTTAAGACTTTGAATTTTCATATTGTATAGACACGCGCAAGGTGTCTTTTGATTCTAAAATTTATATTAATAAAAGTTTTAAAATTCAGTTATTTAGAATACTACTATTTCATCAATATCCGGCCAATTTCCAAATCCTGAGCGAGGACTTGAGAATAATCCAGAATATTTCATAAGCATAGAAGGAAGTAAAGGGGACCTTACCATATAATTTTATTAAATCTTTTGGTGAGTCAATATACATATATTCTACATTAGAGCCTATAGATTGACAGGTTGAGAATTTCTGAAGTCCCAGGTAGACCCGGTGAATGCAGGGTGACCTAAAACAATATATTTAAATATAATAATACTATTAAAATAATACTAGATTATTGCATTGCTAATAATAAAAATTATCCTACTTAGGCTCATAAATAGTATTAATTAACATAATTATTATTACGTCTCTTTATAATAGGATAAGAATAAAAATAAAATTAATTTTTTTTATTAAAATTAAACGCTGGGACGTAACATAATTAATTTTTGGTGGCAGCGGTGGGATATCAGAAGTCAACCTGTCATTTAATTAATTTAATTTAAGCTTTCTTTCAGGATTGTGTGCACGATATTCAATTAATTTTTTATTAAGTGTTTAATATTTAATTGTTGTTTTTTATATAATTACGCGAGTGCTTATTTAATTTTGATTTATTATTCTATTAATTCGATTTTATTAATCCAAATTTATTATTTTATTTTATTTGATTATACTTGCACGAGATAATTCAAAATTTTTTATTATTTTAAAGTGGCATATAACATACTCTGAGGCAACGGCTTTGAGCTGGTGTACTGGCTCGTCGTTTTCAAAGGGTTTAGCTCATCCGAGGTGGTGACTCCGAGCATACGGCTTGCTCGTCATTGCCAACGATTTTGAGAAAATCTAAATAGTTGGTGCTGTGATAGCGGCTTCGAGCTGGTACACTCCGCTCGCTGCTATAGCCGAAACAAAATTCTCGCTAGTGCTGTAACACTTGCACAGTGGGAACTGTGGACGCGACATAGTAACCACTATGTAAATTTTTTATAGGAAATGCCAAAAACTCGTCGTGCAGGAAGAAAGGCCAAATTAAGGCGTTTAGTTGCACAATTTTTCCGGGAGTCACAAAATACTTCAACCGTAACAGAGACAACGGAAATTCCAAGCAAATCTCCGAAAGATAATAATTCTTCTTTTATTTATAAATTAACTCCGATCACAATTGAATATCGTCCACCGTTATTGTCAAATATTCCGGAGGGGGATCCAAGACGTATACGTTATTTGGAGATCCACTCTGAGATTTCTCAACAAATAAAGATGAAAAATTAAAACAAAAAACGAATAATTTTCTTGTTGTTTTCTTATACATATATTACATATATATATATAGATATATTTTCCTATAAGTATCTTATTTTTGCGCATAACCATATACATATATATATATATATATATACATTAATCCCTGATTATTCTAACCATTATATAGTTATCATAAAATTATAATAACTTTATTCCATTCTTTGAATTATTGTTAAAAATTATAATTAAGATTTAATTATATCTATGTGTCCACTTGATTTTAAAAGACCCGTTACACCCCTTTTCGCGATTGAAGAACCACCAGTAGTAGATCAAGTATATTTTTGTCAAAAATTTACTGCCTACATTAACGTCCATAATACATTTGTATTTTGTGAACGGTGTTTTAATTGGACTACCAATACAGATAACCAGCCCACTTGGCCTACAGAAAGGGAAGATTGGGAAAAAGTTTATAGACACACCCTTGCGATTGACGGATTAGGACTTACTATACATTGTGACCGTTGTCCAACTAGATTAACAAATTCAGAAATTGGACAAGACTGCCCTGAATGTACAGATAAATATTTTGAATTTCAACAAAACCCTGACATACTGGAAGTTTCATATTTTGATGAAGTAATTCTAATAAACATAGAAGTTCAAATTGAGGAACCATAGATTAAGTCCTTACATTAATCCTATATATATATACATATACTACACATGCATATTTTATTCTACATATATACATATCTATCTATACTCATATATGTTATAATACTTTACCTTTACAGGTTATATAATCACTACATACTATACTTACGTCTACTTCATTAAATTTGCATTACATATATATTATTGCTATATTTTATTATATATATTCTATTGAAAAAAAAAAAAAACAAAAACAAATTTTATACATACATATATTAATAATATCCATATTAAATCATAGACCTTTAGACAAGCTATATATTGCATAAGATATATTCATACTTTATTCACAATTAAGTTACCAATTTATTATTAACATCCTATACTATATTTTGAAACATATTAAGACTATTATACTATTGTTAATTCCCAGATATTCATAAAATACCTTACTATCTCCAAACTTAATGAAACTTTGGCGCCAGGCTTTTTAAACCGAAATAAGGTTTTTGGCCGCCATTTTGTTTTTTCATATACTTGCGATTTTTGAGTCGAAAGTACTCCAGATAATTTTTAAACACCTAAAATAAGGTCTACACAAAATTTTAAGCGAATCGGAGAAGTCAAATTTTCCGCCATTTTGTTTTTTGTTAATAACCCTGAAGAATTAAAAGTATACCCATTCGACGCAGGGAAGGTTATATATCATTACCTGTAAATTCCAGTTCGATCGGAGCATAAATATACTAGCTAGAGCGAATTCAAAATAAAAAAATTCCGCCATCTTGTTCTAAACGCTTCATCCTAGAGAGGAGAGACTACTTTCGTTTTAATCGACTTGAAAAGGAGATTAACTGACCTTATTCCCGATACTCTAAGATTTTAATTTAAATTAGTATTAATTTTGAAATTTCCTAATTTTAGTCGTAAAAATTTGATATTCTATAAAATTATAATAAGGACCATAATACAAGATCTTATCAAGTCTTATATAAATCTAACCAATAATTATTGAGTTATTATAACATTATATCATCCTATTTGATACATACATATATTATCGTATTATTTAAACTTATCAATTTCCATATTATTACAGAACACTCTCATATTAAATTTTTTGCCTGACTTTAACCACCTTAATTATACCGTTTTATATTATTTCCCCTTAATAAATAATTCGAATTAATGACACCGAGGCTCCCCCCGGAGCTTGAGTCACCCGTAGTTCCACCAGGAGAGGATACCCTCCCTGACCTATTAGCTTTTTGCCAGATAGGATCCGGTTATATACAAGCCGATACACAATTAACATACTGTGCACAGTGTTATAGAACCCTACCGTCACAAGAGAGACTTGACTGGTACAAGGTTCTTAAGCATACCCTCACCATAGAAGGAATCGTTGTTGGAATAAACTGCGACTATTGTTTTAGAAGTTTAACTACAACTAGAGTAGCATATGACTGTACAGGTTGCGCAGAAAAATATCAGTTATATCTCATAGATCCAGAGTTAGTTCGTGTTCATCGAAATTCGCCAACCTCAATATCTATAACTGTATATCAATATATGGAAAGAGTGGAAGCGCTTAATTAGAAAAGTTTAAATACATTCCTTTTAATAATTAAAATCATGGCTCACTCAACCAGATCACACGGATCTGTAAATCTCGACGCAGAAACAGAGAAAAAATCAAAACCCGTTGAAGAACGCGAAAAGATTAAACGTGTGGAGTCAATAGACATACAATCATTATTCCAAACTTTGAATAATATTCAAATCGATTTAAATAAATTACAACACCTACCTGATCAAGTTAATTATTTAGAACAAAAAATTTACGATAATGAACAGCGCGCAAATGAGCCACCTGGCCATGACGAATGCGGACCTTACGATATTAATAATCTTCCTCCACCCGAAGCACAGCCAATGACTGTGCCCGCTTTAAAATTGAAAGATGTTGTCGCGAATATTCCGCATTATGACGGCTATAAAATATCCATATTTCAGTTTGCTCGTGCATGCGAACGCGCTCGCGACTTAGTGCCATCCGTACAAGAACCACAACTTGTACAGTTTATTATAAACAAAATCGAGGGGGACGCATATCAAGTAATCGAAGGAACCACATACACGCGAGTCATAGATCTCCTTGATAAATTAAAAACGATCTTCGCGCCGCATAAATCAGTCGCTCAGTATAGAGGCGAGTTAGCAAACGCGTATAAACTACCAAATGAATCAATTTTAAAATTCGCTGGGAAAATCAAAGATTTGCGAACAGCTATACTGGATGGCCAAAGACGTCAAGGGAGATGCTACGTTCGCGGGTTTTATAATGAAGTAGAGGAGGAAGTTTTAGAAGCTTTTATAAACGGATTGCCATCGGACGTGATCACTCGTATGGAATACCGTCAACCTCTTACCTTAGATGATGCCATTGAATGGGCTATAAAAATTACTAATAACCTAGAAATAGAAAAACAGCGCGAACGTCGACACTTCCCAAAACCAATTCCTCCAATGAGATCAGACTCTTATATAGTAAAGCGCGAAGAGGCCGAACCGCCAAAATCGATTTTGAAAAATAATACTAGTAATAATGCTAACGCTCCTGCTTCAAAACCGTGGATTAAACCTTTAGTTCCGGGTCAACCAGGCCCAAATTTTCCAATCGTTTGCCGTTATTGTAAGACCCCGGGACACGAAATCGCTGCTTGCAGGAAACTTGCTTACCGAAATGCAATGCAAGGTTCGGGAAACGCAGAAGGCCGCCCCGCGGCAGGCGCAACCCAAGGGACGGCCCAAACAACTGCACACCCAGTCGAAGCGCACTCCCAACCGATCATAACGGAGACGTGAACGATTTAAAAAAAGACAAAAATTTTGACGAATTTCCTGTCGTGAAAGAAATAGACGCGCCTGTAGTTTCCTGCGAAAATCATAACCTAAATTCATTCAAAGATCAACAAATATCTAATGCCGAAATCGGAGCAAATTTCGCATTAAAAGGTCATCAACCTAGAGTTGTAATAACTTGTAAAAATTTTAAAGGTCACTGTTATCTTATGGTAGATTCCGGATCTTCGGTAAACTTGATAAAAGTAAAAATGTTAAAAGATGCTCCCATTGATATAAAAGACACATTAGATCTTAGGGGTATAACAAAAAACGCGGTAAAAGCCTTGGGATCAGTCATTTTCAAGGTTATGAATAAAGTAACCAAATTTTATGTCGTCAAAGACGACTTTAACATACCTAGTGATGGGATATTGGGGGCAACTTTTCTGAAGGACAACGACGCCATAATTGATTATAGCAAAGAGAGCTTAATATTTGGCGATACTCAAGTGCCCTTTTATAGGGAAAACAAGGTAAAAATTCCTTCGAGATCTATTGTAACCGTGTCCTTCAATATAACGAATCCCGAAAAGGTGGAAGGATACGTGCCTTTATTAGAACCCACTGTAGGTTTATTTATGGGCCAAGCATTAGTCACGAATTCCCGAGGGAAGGGCTTAATGAAAGTCTATAACGTGACCGAATAGGATTACATCCTTATCGTAAGGCCCCTAGAACTTTTCGAATATACTGATCCTGCATGCTCCGAGGAGTTTTCAAATATGGATCGATCAATTAATTTTTCATACCCTGAGGGGTCCGCTGAACTCACTGAATCAATTAACTCTACTGCTGTAGAAATTTATCGTAAAAATACTTCTTGCTTTTTTAATGAGCCCGGCACGAGTGCTGAGCTCCCAAATCGTCTTGAACGACTGAAATCTCTTATTAATACATCTCATCTAAACGATGAAGAAACGGGTCACGTACAGACCATTTTAGAGGAATACGAAGATTGTTTTCATCTCCCAGGAGACAGACTAAAATCTACTACTTACGCGAGACATTCAATCCCGACAACAGATAACGTACCCATCCACGTAAAACAGTATAGATACCCACCCGTTCATAAAAGGGAGATAGACAAGCAAGTAACAAAGTTACTGGAGGATAAAGTGATAACTCCATCTACCTCGCCTTATAATGCGCCTCTGTGGATCGTTCCAAAAAAACAAACGGCGGATGGCCAACAAAAATGGAGGATGGTTATTGATTTCAGGAAATTAAATGATAAAACGGTGGGTGACGCATATCCGCTTCCCAATATTGTCGAAATACTAGATCAATTGGGGAGTGCAAAATACTTTTCAGTCTTTGATTTGGCTCAAGGGTTTCACCAGATTCCCATGGATCCCGACGACAAAGCAAAGACTGCTTTTTCTACGCCATACGGGCACTACGAATATCTACGGATGCCATTCGGACTGAAAAATGCACCTGCGACCTTTCAACGTCTAATGGATAACGTGTTAACTGGTCTTCAAGGGAACGAACTTTTCGTCTATTTAGACGACATCGTTATATACGCTAGGTCCCTAGAAGAGCATAAAATAAAAATCAAGGAATTAATGGCAAGATTAAGAAAAGCAAACCTTCAATTACAGCCCGACAAATGTCAACTTTTGAGACAAGAAGTCGCTTATCTGGGGCATATTATCAGTAGTGAGGGAGTTAAACCAGATCCAAACAAAATACAAGCCGTCAAGAATTTCCCCATTCCCAAAACATATAAAAACATTAAACAATTTCTTGGTTTAGTTGGTTATTATCGAAGATTCATTAAAGACTTTTCAAAGACCGCAAAACCATTAACGGATCTCTTAAAGAAAGATAGAACATTTACGTGGACGACACTACAGGAACATTCTTTTAATACGTTAAAGGAAGAGCTTTGCAAGGAACCAATTTTACAGTATCCTAATTTTAACGAATCTTTTACCTTAACAACAGACGCGAGTGGATACGCCATTGGCGGTGTATTAAGCCAGGGCCCAATTGGAAAGGACTTACCAATTTCTTACACTTCCAGAGTTCTAAACGAAGCAGAGGGAAGATATTCTACAATAGAAAAAGAGTGTCTCTCCATTGTCTACTGCGTGACATATTTCAGACACTATTTGTATGGTCGGCACTTTACCATATTAACGGATCATAAGCCATTGGTTTGGTTGCATTCGATAAAGGACCCAAGCTCCAGACTCTGGAAATGGAGACTCAAATTATCAGAGTACGATTTCGAGATAAGTTATAAAGCAGGAAAATCTAACTTAGTAGCAGATGCCTTATCAAGGAATCCTTCCGACGCTTTATTGCTTCCTTTAACCTCTCTTGACGAGAGCTCTAATGAATCTTTATTTTCCTATAAAACAGCTACACAGCAATCCCGACCCTCAATAACCTTCTCTTCCGACACCACAAATTTAACGAATCTTCAGCAACAGCCTGTAATAAGAAACATAACTGAAGACGCCCTATTAACTCCTCCTGCCATTGCCGAAAGCAATTTAAGATTCACTTTCCCAAACTTAAATGATAATCAAGAAATAAATCCGGAGAGTAATATCGAAATAAATTTAAACGACAACATAAAATCAAGATATAGAGGAAGATCATATTATTAATCCCGAAGAAAATGAATTTATATCGACCTATGAAAACTCCGATAACGAATCGGACGATGCGGAAATAATATCTCCTCGACCAAATTCCTCTGACGACGATAACTCCTTTAAAATAACTGAAACCCGTGACTCTCTCCTTTCAAGGAAAGATCATCATTTAATTTTCACCGACTTAAACGGATCACCGGTAGATAGAGGAGCTAAAGACTATCAAAAGGAAAATAAATTACCCAACTATACAGATTTAACCTTTACGCGTGGGCGAGTGACTAATATAAGTCACGGAAAATTTTTAATCAATATACCTGTTAAACAAGACAATAGAACGCCAATCGAAACTAACGATATATTAAATTCCATAAGGTCACTACGTGATATAATAATAGAACTCAACTTAAAGTCAATAAGCTTATCCCAGAATGATTTCTATGATTTAATACCATGGGTTTTTATCTATAAAAATATAAAAAGATTTCTGTCAGATCTACCCTTAAAATTAACTATCTGTAAATCCCTTATAAGAAATCCCAATCCCGAGGAAAGAATGAATTTAATTTATGAAAAACACGCCACAAAAATTGGTGGTCACAAGGGAGTCAATAAAACATATCATAGGCTTAGACAAAATTATTATTGGCCGACCATGAAGAAAGACATTCAGGAATATATAAGAAATTGTCGCAACTGCCAAATAAAAAAGTTAACTAGAATCAAAACGAAACAACCCATGCTCATCACTGATACGCCTGGAGCAGCTTTTGATAAAATATCTATGGACGTTATGGGTCCTTTACCTACTACAAGAAACAATAATTCATATATTTTAACCATACAAGACCTCTTAACTAAATATTCCGTAGCAGTGCCACTACAAGTGGCGGACTCTTTATCAATCGCAGAAGCATTCATTAAAGAATTCATTTGTGTATATGGTGCTCCCAAGGCAATACTAACCGATCAAGCTCCTACCTTTTTCACTTCCTTAATGAAAACTATCGCTTCCTATTTTAAGATAAAACAATACAGAACCACTGCTTACTATCCTCAATCAAACGGCTCCATAGAAAGATCGCATCATGTGCTAACAGAATATTTAAAAATGTACACTAATAATACTAATGAGTGGGATGAACATATAAAACCTGCCATGTTCGCTTACAATACCTCCGTGCATGAAGGGACTAACTACACTCCTTATTCCTTAGTCTTCGGACATCTTCCAAGAATCCCGTCCTCAACACCTATCCTCGAAGAAATAACTGAACAACCTTATTATGATTATCTCACTAACCTTTTTGATACTCTAAAAACTTCTCAAGAATTGGCAAGACAAAACTTAATAAAGTCAAAAGAAAAGAGCAAAAAATATTACGATAAGAAATTAAATACACAAAATTTCAAAGTTGGAGATAAAGTTTATTTATTAAAGGAACCCTCTAAGGGCAAATTATCAGATCAGTACTCTGGTCCTCACACTATCCTTGAATGCTTGCCAATGAATAACGTAAAAATCGACTTTAAAGGAAAACCCAGAGTAATACACGTGAACAAATTGAAGTTGTCAAAAACTTCACGTCACATCGATCCGGGATGAAGGAAAGCAATAAAACCTTTGTGTTATAATTGCGGCCTGGACTCCTAGATCCAGTAATTTTATTTACCAAATTTATATACACATATATCCATAAATTACTAAAAAACCGCTTATACATTACGTTATACGACTACTGTATATATTCTAATCAATTTTTATTATTCATTAGATACTATTAATTTCAACACTGCTCTCTGGCACCACGGCTATTATCGCGTACGACTGCGGAGGAGCATATCTTAACGTTACCACTATATCTTTGCTACGCTCCGGAGAATGCGATTTAAATATAGATACACCGACAACTACTGATACTTATATTCAATTATTACAATTGTCTAGTTATACACACGCAGAAGTTTTGCAATGTAAAATTGAAATAATAAGAACAATTTATCATTGTGGGATGCATTCCCACATATCTGCAGTGCAGAACGGTTACGCTAGTTATCTACAGGAAACCTCTCGTAGCAGATGCATACAAATGCATAAGGAAGGGCTTTTAAAGATAGGAGATTCTGAAATTATAGACGGTTTAAAGTCCAATCACACCTACTATAGGAGTATTACCCTTGCTGGTAAAGTAAATATAGACGGAACTTGCAAAGGAGTACAATACTCCGATTACTACGGCACTTGGGATGATGTAATAGTCCAAGCGACCGTTAAAATATCTTTGAGAACTGCGTTTGTACCCGTTAAATTAAGCTCAGGAAAAATTTTACTTAATTCTGGAACTGTCTGCGACCTCAAGGAGGAAGCATGTGTAGACTCGGACGACGGTTATACGTTTTGGAAAGGTATTCCGAATACCGCTTGCGGCTTTGAAAATTACGACGTTCTTTACGAAGGAGCCGCTACAAAATTTCAAGGTCTATTAAACTCCTTAAACACGACCATAATAACTCTAGAATCCCAAGAAACCACCTTTTCCCTGACACTCACCCGCAGACATACCATTTGCGGTTACACGTTACACGGTACAGAGCATCCTAAATTATTTATATTCGAGACACAGAAAGGAAATATATTTAAAGAAAAATCCAAAACAGCTGTTACAAACTTAGATCTTTTTACGTATGTGAATTCCAAATTCGTATATGTAGAACGATATATAAGAAATCAACTAACTTCCTTGTATAAAGATATAATTCAGCAAAAATGCGAACTCGAAAAACAAGTGATAAGGAACACCCTATCACTTGCAGCAATACTAC
Organism: Cataglyphis rosenhaueri; assembly: GCA_039654425.1. NCBI lineage: Eukaryota > Metazoa > Arthropoda > Insecta > Hymenoptera > Formicidae > Cataglyphis > Cataglyphis rosenhaueri. Next base: position 1,702 of record JBCEWD010192318.1, on the reverse strand, counting down.
CCGACGAGTTCGCCTACCGAATAATGAAGTCGCCTGGTTACATGGCTGTAACTGCAGGCGAAGGGATACACATTATAAGGTGTATCCCTATCGAAGTTTCACTCAGAAAAACAAATTCCTGCTATGCCGAATTACCGGTCATGTTCAGAAATACATCACTCTACATGACTCCTAAATCACACATTGTTATTAAACACGGAACGCTCAGAGACTGTAATCCATTATTACCCATCCTATACAACATAGACGGTACGTGGCTCCAGTTCACTCCTATTCCCTCAATGATAAATTCTCCCCATGAGGTAAAACCTCTAACAAAGCTATCCTGGAAATATTTGGCTCCTAAATCTTTAGCCACTAGTGGCATATATACGCAAAAGGACCTTGATAATTTAAGAGATCATATTATGTTTCCGGCCGAAAAAAGTGCCGTCTTACATACCATCGCCCGAGGCTTCACAGGCCAAGAGATTCAATCTGATACAGTGTCTCTACGAAATTTATTAGATGAAGACTCGTTAAATCAAATTTATAATAATACACTTGCAAAAATCTGGAATGGATTTACTGCCTTCGGTGCAGCGACCGCCGGCGTTTTCGGCGTATTTATTATAATAAGGATAGTCAAAATAATATTCGATACTCTAATCCACGGATACGCGCTACATGCTGCGTACGGATGTAGTTTGCATCTTTTAGGAGCAATCTGGAGCTCCTTTACCCATTTATTGTTATATTTAGCGAATAGACCACAACAATCACAACCTGATGTTATTCCTCAAGGTACACAAACAGAAAATGTAAGAAACACCGAAATCAATGTACCACCGGAAGAACCACAAACAATACCAATAGTCTACACATTCCGCGACATGCGTGCCAGACTGGGTGAACAAATTTCTCCATAAAATATTTTACTCCGAAATTTGGTCTAAGGGGGATGGTGTGACGTCCCACATAATTAAATTTTTCAAAATCTATAAGTTAATAATCATACATCAGCTATGTGAAAGAGAACGAACGGAATAATAAAATATAAAGATTGAGTTAAGATTTGACAATTCACACTTTTTAGACACCCGATACATTGAAACCTTTATCTATGACTTTATTAAAGAGACATACTCACGGGAATATGAAATTTATTCACTTAACATAAGGAGAGTAGTATTGAAATTGTACCTATGAATTTAAAGAACATTCTTTATTTAAAGATGCGGACTATATTTATATTGTTATACTACCTACAAAAATTAAGAATAATAATCACATTAATAATCTCCATATATATACACATGTTATCATAGAAACTAGGAATACTTATTTTTAAGACACCCTGTATATAAGGTACGCGCGCGAATCGTATGTACTCGAAAATATACATATATATATATTTTAAAAGGCACCTACTTATATAAACAAAAGAGCATTATTGCATATGAGCACCTGATTTAATGTACACCCTATATATTAAAAAATATACAAAATTTTATTCCGACCTCAAGTATACGAGTATATATATATATAACCTTAAAGTTAATTAGGATCCAAGTTATACGAATTGTAGGATGCGTCCCTGCGGAAGTCCCCGAAACTGCCGTTCCATATACATTTATATGTATATGAAGAGGCAGTTTTGAGGACCGGGAAATTCGACGCAAAATTTCAAGGATAAAGAATCGATTTTAAAATTCTATTTGTA
>JBCEWD010192268.1:0-13496 GCA_039654425.1 Cataglyphis rosenhaueri | reverse complement strand
TACTTAATAGGTAGCTCCAGCCTCCTGGTGGCTATTTTTATAGATGCTTGTACAACTACGTTATCCCATGTTCCGTATGGGTCGCTGAATTGCGTCCCCGTGCAGCGTCCGTCTACGGTGAGGGTTCCGGCGAATGTCAGACTATGCGTGGATGTGGTGTTCATTTTGATTCCTGTGATTAAAGCGTTGCCTCCCAGGAATATGGTTCCACTGTCGTGCAGCTTCTTGCACGTTTCGGCAGATATTTCCCGGATGTATTCTCGCTTCCCATTTTGTACGGCGCAGATGTGGGAGTGCATTCCACAGTAGTATATGATCCGGTCGATCTCAATGCGGTATTGTAGGCCCGTGGTGTGGTCGAATTTGCTTAATTGTAACAGCTGTATGTAAACTTCCTCAGTTCTTGGCTCTATGTTTTCGAGTTGGCATTCTCCTATCTCTGTGAGGAAAAGGGTGGTGATGTTCAATCCGTCGCTACTGCAGTCGTATCTCGTTAGACTGTATGCAGTAGAGGATAGGAATGCGATGATGATGATGATCGGTGAGGTAAGCTCCTGTTAAGGCTCACTTCTAATTGGCTGGTTCTCCTCCGGTGCGGTATTATTATAGCTGCTGTGGTCAGGAACTCTGGGGGGCGGGTACTGATCGAAGTAGGGGTTTGGTGTGGCGAGAACTTTAATTTATCCGCGTGCACAATTCGCGTCTTATGTCTACTTATGGCTATTTTGATATTATTATTAGCGAGTATTTCAGTGATTCTATAAGGTCCAGTATACTGGTCCCCCAGTTTACCCTTTGTGGGTTCTCGTAACAGATATACATTAGTTCCTACCTTAAATCTATGCGTATTAAGCTTACGGTCGTAGTACAATTTAGATCGTTTCTTCGCGTTAATTAGATTTTCGCGTGCGATTGTTTGCGCGTCCTTAATTTTGTTAAACAATTCTATCAGGTATCTCGCGTAACTCTCATTCGGCTCCTGGGTTGTGTCGGTCTCGCTGGAAGGTACCTTGGCAGTCTTCCCGAACACTAGCTCATGAGGAGTAAATTGCGTTCCTTCATGGACGCTTGTATTATAGGAGAACGACGCGAGTTTGAGGTATGTGTCCCACTCGTTAGATTTGTCAACGTAGTGCTTCAGGTACTCCCAAAGTACCTGGTGCGATCTCTCTACTGACCCATTAGACTGTGGCCTATACGCTGTAGTTCTAAAATGTTTGATTCTAAACTTATGGGCTACGTTGCGCATTAAACTATTTAAGAAATGAGAGCCTTGGTCGGTTAATATAGCCCTCGGGGCTCCGAATGTACAGATAAACTCATTTGTGAATGCATCCGCTACGTCTATTGCGCCCGCGTGTTTGAGGGGTAGAGCGAGAGAATACTTAGTCAATAAGTCCTGAATAGTTAATATATAATTATTACCAGAACGTGTAGTGGGCAGAGGACCCATTATGTCCATAGAAACTTTATCAAAGGCGGAGTCAGGGGTATCGGTAAGCACCATTGGTTGTTTAGTTTTTACGCGTACCAGTTTTTTCAACTGGCAAGAACGACAATTTTGTACGAAAGACTGTATGTCGGCCTTCATTCCGGCCCAGTGGTACCGTTTTTTAATGCGACTGAGGGTCTTGGTTATACCCTTGTGTCCGCCTATTGCCGAACAGTGGTTCTCTTCTAGTATTCTTAATTTATCCTCGTTAGGGGGAATAGTTATCTTATTTGTACACACGAAGATCTTAAAATTAGGCTTATCTAATATACGTGAAAGTAGTGCGTGTGTGGTTTCCCAGGGGACGTTATCTATGTTTCCCTTGGCGATTGAGATAGATTGTAATCCCAGTTCCGTTACTACATCTAGTAGGGAGCAAAGGGCTTCCTTTACAATATTTTTTTCCGTTATTTCTGACACTCTCTCTTTTACCACTAGTGAAACAATGTGCCTGCTACCGTTCTTATTGACCTTTGCCCTTGCTAGGGTGGCGTCCCTGATTAAAGGTAACGACTGTGTCTCCCGGAGCATTTGGGCTCCCGTGTCGATCGGCGCACCTTGCTGCGTGGTGAACACAACAAGGTTGTCCCGGCGCGTCGCGAAATTGTCGGGAATTTCTATAATTCTAGGTCCCGTCGCGTTTTTCGCGGCAGCTGTTTCGTTGGGGTTATCGAATATGCAAGAATCCGAATCGGAAGAGCTGCTATCCGTTTCGGTATAGCCCGATTCGTCGTCTTTGTCGCTCGGTGTCTGAGGTACCTCGTCGTCGCTATTTGGTGAGTGGATTTCGCGGTTGGTCTGTATAGGTTTTGGATTGCCGGTGCAATTAAATAGGGACTCCTCTGAATCGGACACTATTTTGCGCTCTATTGGGAGTACTCGAGCGTTCTTTCTTTTGTGCGCCTCTTCCGCCGCTGGAAGGACATGAACGGGATTGCGAGATAATGCGTCCGCGTTCGCGTTTATTTTCCCGGCTTTATACTTCACTTCGTATTCGTATTCGGCTAGCTTGAGTCGCCAACGGACCAGCCTAGACGTAGGATCTTTAACCGAATGCAACCATATTAGGGGTTTATGATCGGTGACCAGATCGAATTTTCGCCCGTATAGGTATGGTCGGAAGTAATTTACGCAGTAAACTATCGCGAGCAATTCTTTTTCTATGGTCGAATAATTCCTTTCGGCCGCGTTTAGGAGGCGAGAGGTATACGCGATGGGCAGGTCCTTACCTATGGGACCTTGGCTCAAAATGCCACCGATCGCGTGCCCTGAAGCGTCCGTCGTGACTACAAAGGGTTTTGTAAAGTCTGGATATTGTAGGATCGGTTCCGTGCACAGAGCTTCGCGGAGCTGCCCGAATGCTAATTCTTGCTCGTCTTTCCAAGCAAATGGTTCCTCTTTCTTTAGGAGGTTAGTTAGGGGACGTGCGATCTTCGAAAAATTAGGGATAAATCGTCGGTAGTATCCCGCCAGGCCGAGGAACTGTTTTATGTTTTTCGCGTTTCGCGGAATAGGGAATTCCTTAACTGCTTGTACCTTTGCGGGGTCGGGTTTTACCCCCTGATCGCTAATAATGTGCCCCAGGTAACCGACTTCTTTTCGTAGGAACTCACATTTGTCTGGTTGGAGCTTTAGGTTTGCCCTCCTGAGTCTTTCGGCTAACTTATTGAACTTAACTTCGTGCTCTTTTAGCGAACTCGCGTATAATACGATATCGTCGAGGTATACGAATAATTCACTCCCTTGAAGGCCCGATAGCACCTGATCCATGAGTCTCTGGAACGTGGCGGGTGCGTTCTTGAGACCGAACGGCATCCGGGTGAATTCGTAGTGCCCATGAGGGGTAGAAAAAGCCGTTTTGCCAGCGTGAGACTCATGCATAGGTATTTGGTGAAACCCCGACGCGAGATCAAAGACGCTGAAATATTTCGCGCTACCTAGTTGGTCCAATATTTCCGTAATATTAGGGAGCGGGTACGCGTCTCCTATTGTTTTTTCATTTAATGCACGGTAATCTATGACCATGCGCCATCTTTTATTGCCTTTTGAATCCGCTTTTTTGGGTACGATCCACAGCGGCGAGTTATACGGGGATTCGGAGGGTTTTATTATATTATTTTTTAACAACTCCCCTACTTGCTTTTCTATTTCCTCCTTATGTATGGGAGGAAATCTGTATTGTTTAGTATTAATGGGCTGCTCGTCGGTCGTCGCGATTTTGTGTTTAATTACGCTGGTAAAGCCTAACTTAGTACCGGGTAATTGGAATAAATCCCCATGTTTACTGATTAAGCGCGAGACGTGATCCGTTTCCTCCTCGTTTAAATGGCCTAAGCGGAGCGAGTCGTGAATAGTCTGCGTCTTTTCGCGCTCATCGGTGTGAGCTATCGCGGTAGTGACGAATATTTTATTATCCCTTTTAATTTCAGGGTTAGTGTCTTCCGAGGAAAATTTTTCTATTTCCTGTAGCTCGACCATTGGAGTCGCGATAGTGCGCGCCTTTTCGCTTGTATTGATAATGCCAGCGTATGCTATTCCGCTGCGATTAGTGACGACGGCGTCTCCTAGGTAGACGTCCTCGTGTACGTGAATTCGCGGTATATAACCCTCATTTACGTCGGGATTACTTACGCGGAGTGGAATCACGGTGCGCGTCCTTGCGGGTATCGTGATAGTTTCTTGGCCGTAATCGAATGGGACCCTCATCCCTTGCCAGATCACGCAATTTTCAGAGAAGTTAATACTCGACGCATCGCGCAAGAATTCCGAGCCTAATATACCGTCTTGGGATATTGGGAAATTATTTTCAACAACATGTAATCTGATCCCGTATCCTAGATATTCAATGTCGGCTGTCCCGAGAGTTTCAATTCGCCCGTCTGTAATTCCGCTAAGGACTATTTTTGACTCGGGGTTGATACGAATTTTGGGATCTATCCGGCATTGTTTCACAAGATTAGGCGCGGCGCCCGTGTCGATCATGAATTTGGCGCCCGGTAGAAGACCTTCTGCAGGTAGGGTCACCGTAGGCGCATGGGAAAAGTCGGCAGGACTTACGATTGCGATCCGTGTGGCTCTTCCTCCTGTTTCGTAGTTATCGCTCTTACCGGACGATTTGTCTCGTGTTGCCTCGCCGCTCGAGGTTCGTCCGCGGGCCTCGAGGGGCGATAATCGTTTCCCTGACGCGAATTATTATATTCACGCTTCCGGCATTCCTCGATTTCGTGTCCCGGATTCTTACAGTATCGACAGAATTTTTTGTCTCGATCTGTTCTATCGGCTTCGTAACGCGGTTTATTGGGACTATGCTGCTCGCTTCGGTTTGTATACCTGACTTCCGTAGGGATATTGCTCCGCGAGCTCGAGGGCCTATAGTTATCCTGGTTAGGATATCTCGCGGGAGCGGCTGTAGGCCATCTGGCTGTCGTCCGATCTATGCTTGGCTTAATGGGCGTCGAGTGAGCTAATGGTCTACCTGCGCTGTACACGTTCCTCTCGTAACTCGGTTCGTTACGACGTGCCGGACTAAATCTCTCGTTATCTAATTCTTGGCGTTTCGCGAGGACCTTTACGCGTGAAAAAGCTGCGAACGGATCAGTGTATAGTTCTTTAGTTAGTTGTAGTCGATAACTGAGGGGCAGCCCGTCGCAGAATGACCGCGCCGTTAAGGCGTCTATCTCCGCCATACTATCGTTATTCAAGCCACGTTCCCGGCGTTCTGAGTCTAATATGGACGAACGGAGGTCTTTAGCACGGGTAATGTAGTCGAGGATGTGCTCGTTGGGTTTAAGGTGAATAGTGCTCAATTCGCCGCGGTATTGATCTAGCGTTTTCGGGGAACCGAAAGCACCATTCAACAGGTCCGCGAGTTGGGTTATCGTCTCGCAAATTTCGTCTTCTACTGCGCACGCGGCGCGCCCGCGTAGTTTTGTGAGAAGGAGGCGCGTCAAATTTCTCTCGGAGGACGGTGGTAATATTTCTTTGGCCCTTCGACACGCGCGGATGAATTGTGAAAGGGGGATATTGCGGCCATCGAAATGCGGCACAGTTTCGAGCGCTTCGCGGAAGGAAAGTCGCGGGCCCGAATTTTCATGCGAGAAGTCATGGGGATTATATATCGTGGACGCGTGGGCGTCGAAGAGTCGCGCTCCAGCACGGTGAGAGGTCGGGGAGAGGGGCGGCGCGTGAGGCCCAGGCGTTTCCCCGTGATTCGATTGCCCGAGATCTATGAACTCGTTGGGGGTTTTGGATTCGTTACCGCGCACGGGGCCAAAATTCTTTCGCTTATTCAACTCCATTTCCCGGATCAAGAGGCTATTTTTAATTTCCTCGAGGTCGCGTTTAGAATTTTCTCTCTCAGCCTCAAAAGCTTCGCGTTGCCGTTGTAATAGCTCCGCTTGCTCGCGCATTTGAGCGTCTTTCATCGCTAGCTGATTTTGAATTTCCTCGATCTCAACCTCGGTTAAAGCCAGAGGCTTCCCTCCCTTTTTACGGGTTTCCATTATCGCGAATAAATCCGATATCCCACCGCTGTCACCAAATTATGTTACGTCCCCGCGTACTTCGGCTGCGTAAAGAGATGCAGAGCTCGAAATTTTTCACGGAGACACGATCGCTTTTCAGGTCAAACGAATCTTGCGATTCTCCCCGGGGATACCCGCGATCTAGGGTTATTCGCGACTGGAAATCGAGGGGGCGAGATTAAATTAGTTGTGATTGTGCACCTGTTTGGCGCGTCTATTTGAAGGTTCGATGTTACTGAAATTGTTATAAAGTGAAACTCTGTGGAACAAAGGACGCGGTACAGAGTAGAACCATGTTTCAGATAGACGGGTGCGTCGTAAAAGTGAAACTCTACGTTAAATAAAGGATGCGTCACAAAAGTGAAACTCTTATGAAACAAAGGATGGGTCACAAAGTGAAATCGAGTCTCAAAAAAAAAGGGTAGGTCATAAAAGTGAAACTCGAAGGAAAACCACGTTTCTGAAACGTTCTGGAGTCGACGTATTTTATCTATATTATATTTTAGAAAAATTTAGAAGTTTTATAAATATATATATATGTATACATTTTAGGAATGCTACTTAGAAGGATTTCGTATGATTAAATTAACGGAATAGATTCGGTAATTGGGGAATTATTTCCGAGTCGAATGTTATGTTCTTTCCGTAGTGATTAGCTAGCATCTCAATATTAGCGGGATTGCTCTCGAATTCATCAAGTTTATTCGTGCAATGACGGCACGCGGAACCCGGTCTAGCGTAACTCAACTTGCCGTGACATTTAGAACACGCGGTCAGGCTTGGGAAATCATAACCGATCTCGACGCGATGGAAATCTCTCGCGGGCCACTCACGAAGTTCGTTCTGAGGCAGATCGCGGAAACAAGGTTGACAAAGGGCCGCTCTAGTTGATACGTGGCATCGTCCGCATGCCCTGATGCAAAAATATGAAAGGAAAGCTCGCGGTTGTTCCTCCTCGAGTCCGAATATAGATAGGAGGTCCGGTGTTATTGAAGGACGCATAAGTGTAATTTCTTACCTTGTGATGCGCGGTTCGAGGGATGCTCGGCTAAGCCTCAGTGTTCCAATGTCGCGGTGGAAAATGTGAGGTTTCTGCCTTGGCTTATTGGTATCTGGTCTTCCTTGGGTCCTTGTCGTTAACGTTGCAGAGTGAAATTCCTGGACACTCGATGGTTATTGGGGTCAGCTTGGCTGGCCACTCGATAAGAGTTATGCACTCGGCGCGTTGCGCGATCGCGAGAGTCGCGGTGTGATGATTTGCAAATAACCTTTCGTATTCCGGATCACAATAAGATTCTACACCGATGTATTGTGCAATAGCAGAATTCGCGGGTTGTAGCCTTAATTCGCGGAGAAGTTTACGCGCGCGATTCTTTACTCCACCTCGTCTGGTTTTAGGCATCTGATAAATTATTAAAAATAGTTACTGGCTTTAATCAAGATGATGTGTGATTCCAGAGGACACGGCGTGCGGCGGTCCGCACTGCTATATCTTGTGTTTGTTCTGATTGCAATAACAGCGTGCGGCGGTCCGCACTGCTGGTACTGTATATCAGATGTAAGTGTGTGCGTGTGTGTAATTGAATAGAGCCAGGCAAAAATATATTTTAATAACTGTATATTTTTGAATAGGATATTATTAGTATATTAATAGAATGATTAACCAGACAGATGAGAGCAGAGAAATGGTCTTGAAATACGCTTGAAATATCACTTACTTGTAGACGCACGAGGTTTAATGTGAGAATACGTTTGGACACGTCTGGACAGTGATAGGATGTATTAATAAAAATTGAAAATGATTCACTTATAACAAAATATATTCTTCAAACTTATACACTGTTGTATTACTCGGTTAATTTTAGAATTAAGGTTACAATGTGATATTAGAGTTAGAATTAGAAGATGAATTTTAACTTATATTTAGGAGTTGAATTTTAACTTAGAATTAGGAATTGAATCTTAACTTAGAATTAGAAATTGAATCGCGTCACAATAGTAGGCGAGACTCTCCTAAGAGAGATGTTGACGGTTCGGAGTCGCGGAAGAGAACTCTCCTAAGAGAGATGTTGTCCGGTCGAAGTCGCGGAAGAGACTGACGAAGTTGGAGCGCGCACTGAGCTCCTTCGTTTCGGCGGCTCGGCCGCTGCCGAGAGTAGGGATGCGTGGTGGTGGGACGCGCGCAGTAGAGGGAATTTTCTTAGAGCTACCGGAGCGCCACGCCTCGGCGCTCGAAGAGATCAAGTGTCATGGCGTGTCTTTGGCGCGCTATTCAAGTTGCGCTTGTTAGACTTAGAATATTTAAGAGAGAAAAATAGAAATAAGAAAAGTTAAAATTTTGACAGGACGTGACACCTCCCCCCTCGGAAAAGAATGTTGGACGTTATTGTTCCAACATTCTCCAGAGCGCTTAAACTTATGCTTATAGCTATGTTTACATTGTTTATTAATTCCTTAAGGTTATGTTTACGATTAAGTATAAATTTCCATATTAATCTAAAGTTCTCGGTGGGTGTGTAAGTATTTGTTTAATTCGCCATAGTCTTTCGGTGGGGCATTTGGAGCACTTTGCTGGGGTTTCTCGCGCACATTGTCACTGATTTCCCTTTCACTGTTCTGATTTTTGGGGGATGAGAGGGGTATTAACTCAGTGGCTGCGAACTCCGGGTCTACCGGCTCCCTGGGTGTTGGCTGTCCGCGGGCTCCCATCTGCAGGAGAAGGTGGGTGATTGAGCTCCAGACTGCTCCCAGCAGGTGAAGACTCCATCCATAGACGGAGTGAAGAGCGTAGCCTCTTATAATAGAATCGATTACGAGCTTAGCGAGTCTCACTAGTAGGATTATGGCAAGCACTCCTGCGCTTGCCGATCCGAACGTGATGAATCCTTGCCACAAGCGCGTACCAGCGCTTTCCGCTATCTTCTCCAGCGATTTCTCGTCCATTAGATTGTAGAGGGACACACTCCCGTGGGGAATCTGTTTCCCCATGGCTCCTTGTGCGATGGTGTTTAGCATCGCAGGTTTTTCCACCGGGAACATTATGTGGTTTCGCAAGCGATCCAGGTCTTCCGTGGAATAGATTCCGCTAGTTGCGAGGTTGGATGGGCTCACGTACTTCCACCGAGGCTTCGTTAACGGCTGGATGATAGGTGGTGGTAGAGCCTCAATAGGTCGTGGCGTAATTCGGAACCATGTATCCTCAATTCTATACATGGTTGGTAGCAGCTCGCTGCAGTCTCTGGATGTTCCCGTCTTCATTAGGATTCTTGATCTTGGCGAGAGGAAGTATGATGTGTTGCCATGTGAGACTGGCAGTTCGTTGTAACATCCTTCCGTCTGGCGAAGTTTACATAAGACAGGAACACACTTGATAATATGTATTACCTCTCCGGCTGTGATAGCCATGTGGCCAGGCGCCTTCATTAAGCGGAACGCCATTTCGTCGGGAGCGATGCTGGAGAGCGAAAGTGCGTTTTCTAGGATTTGTCTCTCTAATGCGCACTTTTGGCTCATGATGTCTCGGTATAGTTGAGTCAGTTGTGTTTTCAGGTGTTTTTCCACATAGATGAACTTGGAATTCACGTAGGAGAATATGTCGAGGTTGTCGATGGCGATCCTGGATTGAACCTTGAATATGCGTCCAGGTTGAGTCTCCAAGATGAACAATTTTGGGTGCTCCGTCTGGGTTATCTTGTAACCGCAGAGATTTGTGTCTGATGTCCTGGCTAAGGCGAACGTGGTCTCCTTGGTCGTAACCGTGTAGATGGTGGGAGACTCCTTCTGTGCTTCTTTGGGGGTGAGCCGGTAGGCGACACCTTGGTAGAGCACATCGTAACGCCTGAAGTTGCAGCTGTCTGTCGGTAGGGTTTGCCAATATGTTGACGTACCATCCGCGTCGCTGCATTCACCTTCCGTTGCGCGGCAACGCCTTCCCGAAGGTAGGACGATTTCGTTCGTAGCGTACTTAATAGGTAGCTCCAGCCTCCTGGTGGCTATTTTTATAGATGCTTGTACAACTACGTTATCCCATGTTCCGTACGGGTCGCTGAACTGTGTCCCTACGCAGCGTCCATCGACTGTGAGAGTTCCAGCAAACGTTAAGCTGTATGTGGACGTGGTGTTTATTTTGATTCCTGTGATCAAGGCGTTGCCTCCCAGGAATATAGTTCCGCTATCGTGTAACTTCTTGCACGTCTCGGCTGATATTTCTCGGATGTATTCGCGCTTTCCATTCTGCACGATTGACACGTGGGAGTGCATCCCGCAGTAGTAAATGGTGCGATCGATCTCGATCCTGCATTGTAGCCCTGTGGTATGGTCGAACTCGCTCAGTTGCAGTAGTTGTATATAGACCTCTTCGGTTCTTGGCTCTATGTTCTCCAACTGGCACTCTCCTATTTCCGTGAGAGAGAGTGTGGTGATGTTCAATCCATCGCCTCCACAGTCGTAGCCTGTTAGGCCATACGAAGTGGAAGATAGGAGCGCGAGGATAATGACGATAGCTTCCATGTTAGGTTTCGCTGTCGACTGGTCGGTCCTCCTCCGGTGCGTCGCTGTTATAGCCACCGCGATTCGGGTCTCTTGGAGGGGAGTTAATCGAAGTGGGGGCTTGGTGCGGCGAGAACTTTAATTTATCCACGTGTACGATTCGCGTCTTATGTCTACTTATAGCTATCTTAACATTATTATTTTTGAGTACTTCGGTGACTTTGTACGGTCCAGTGTACTGATCTCCTAACTTGCCCTTTGAGGGTTCCTTTAATAGATATACGCTACTACCTATCTTAAATCTACGCGGATTGAGTTTACGATCGTAGTATAATTTCGATCGCCTTTTAGCATTAATTAAATTTTCGCGCGCGATTGTCTGGGCATTCTTAATTTTGTTAAATAGTTCGGTCAAATAATTCGCGTAGCTTTCGTTTGCTTCGTGGGTTGTGTCGGGTTCGCTGGAAGGTACTTTGGCTATTTTACCGAATACTAGTTCATGAGGAGTGAATTGTGTGCCCTCGTGGACACTCGTATTATAGGAAAACGAAGCTAATTTGAGCTGTTTATCCCATTCATTATTTTTATCTACGTAGTGCTTCAAATATTCCCAAAGTACTTGATGCGATCTCTCCACTGACCCGTTCGATTGCGGTCTATATGCTGTGGTCCTAAAGTGTCGAATCTTGAATTTACGAGCTACGTTCCGCATTAAGCTATTAAGGAAGTGAGAACCCTGGTCTGTGAGTATAGCTTTCGGAGCTCCGAAGGTACATATGAACTCGTTAGTGAATGCGTCTGCTACGTCGATTGCTCCCGCATGCTTGAGTGGCACAGCGAGCGAATATTTCGATAACAGATCTTGTATGGTTAATATATACGTATTGCCCGATTGCGTGGTGGACAGAGGGCCCATTATGTCCATCGATACCTTGTCGAAGGCAGAATCAGGGGTGTCAGTCAGCACCATTGGCTGTTTAGTTTTTACGCGTACTAGTTTCTTTAATTGACAAGAACGACAGCTCTGTATGAAGGATTGTACGTCGGCCTTTATTCCGGCCCAATGATATCTTTTTTTGATGCGGTTAAATGTTTTAGTTACACCCTTGTGTCCGCCTATCGCCGAGCAGTGGTTCTCTCTTATTATCTCTAATTTATCTTCACTAGGAGGAATAATTATTTTATTTGTACATATGAAAATACTTATACTAGACTTATTTAGTACACGTGCGAGTAACGAGTATACCGTTTCCCAAGGGACATTATCCACATCTCCTTTCGCGATCGAAATTGATTGTAAGCCTAATTCGGTCACAACGTCTAATAAAGAACATAAAGTTTCTTTCATAATATTCCTTTCTGTCACTCCTGACACTCGTTCTTTTATTACCAATGAAATAATGCGTCGATTACCGTTTTTGTTGACTCTTGCTCTAGCCAAAGCGGCATCTCTAATCAAGGGTAGTGATTTTGTCTCTTGGAGCATCCGGGCTCCCGTGTCGATCGGCGCACCTTGCTGAGTGGTAAAAATTACGAGGTTATCTCTGCGAGTCGTGAAGTTATCGGGGATCGTTATGATTCTCGGTCCCGTCGCGTTTTTCGTGGAAGCTGCTTCGTTAATGTTATCAAAGATGCAAGAATCAGAGTCAGAGGAGCTACTATCCGTCTCGAGGTAACTCGAGGCGTCGTTATTATCGCTCGGAGTCTGGGGTATTTCGATATCACTATCCGATGCTTGCGTTTCGTGATTAGTCCGTGCGGTTTTTGAAGTACCGGCGCGATTAAACAAGGATTCATCAGAATCGGACATCACTTCGCGTCCGAGTGGGAATATCCGAGTGTTTTCGTCCTTATGTGTCTCTTTGACTATAGAGAGGGTTCGGGCCGGGTTCCGAGATAACGCGTCCGCATTTACGTTAGTTTTTCCGGCCTTGTATTTCACCTCGTATTCGTATTCGGCTAATTTCAACCGCCACCGAACTAGTCTAGATGTGGGGTCCTTTACTGAGTGTAGCCATACTAAGGGTTTATGGTCGGTGACCAGTTCAAACCTTCGCCCGTATAGATATGGTCGGAAATAATTAACGCAGTATACTATCGCGAGCAACTCCTTTTCTATCGTTGAGTAGTTTTTCTCAGCTGCGTTTAACAGACGAGAGGTATAGGCGATGGGTAAGTCTTTGCCTATCGGTCCCTGACTTAGTATGCCACCAATCGCGTATCCCGAAGCGTCCGTTGTTACCACGAAGGGTTTCGTGAAATCGGGGTACTGTAGGATCGGTTCGGTGCACAATGCTTCGCGAAGTTGCACGAATGCTGATTCCTGTTCTTCATTCCAATCGAACGATTCCTCTTTTTTCAAGAGGTTTGTCAGGGGACGTGCTACCTTTGAGAAATTTGGAATAAACCTCCGGTAATATCCCGCAAGCCCGAGGAATTGTTTTATGTTTTTAGCGTTTCGTGGTGTAGGGAACTCTTTAACTGCTCGAATTTTGGCGGGATCTGGTTTTACGCCCTTGTCGCTGATAATGTGACCTAGGTAACCGACTTCTTTTCGTAGGAATTCGCATTTGTCCGGTTGAAGTTTTAGGTTTGCCTGTCTGAGTCTCTCGGCTAGCTTATCAAATTTGATTTCGTGTTCCCTCAGCGAACTCGCGTATAACACTATATCATCTAGGTACACAAATAATTCGCTACCTTGCAATCCGGACAGTACCTGGTCCATGAGTCTCTGAAATGTAGCTGGCGCGTTCTTGAGGCCGAATGGCATTCGGTTAAACTCGTAATGCCCATGGGGGGTTGAGAAGGCCGTTTTGCCGGCATGAGACTCATGCATCGGTATCTGGTGGAAACCTGACGCGAGGTCAAAGACGCTAAAATATTTCGCGCTGCCTAATTGATCTAGAATTTCGGTGATATTAGGGAGTGGATACGCGTCTCCTATCGTTTTCTCATTTAACGTACGATAGTCGATGACCATGCGCCATCTCTTA
>JBCEWD010192232.1:0-60411 GCA_039654425.1 Cataglyphis rosenhaueri | reverse complement strand
GACAGACCCACGTGATTTCTAAAAAAAAATTTGTTTTTCTTAGTTAGACCGGAGATTTATTGAGTGATGTGTTATATATATGTTTCCTTTCTCTTGTGTGATCTCTGTTCGTATGTACAGAAAAAAGAGTAAAAAAATAATTAAAAATAAAAGAATAATTTTTCTATTTGTTTATAAAAAGCATAATTTGAAATAAGGAAAAATTATTCACATATAATTATATATAAATTTATATCTGTGATTATATATGAATAATTTTTTCTCACTTCTTAAAATTTCCTCTTTCTAAAAAAAAGCTGATAATTTTTAGCGGGTAAACTATAAG
The DNA here is from genome assembly GCA_039654425.1 of Cataglyphis rosenhaueri. Taxonomy (NCBI): domain Eukaryota; kingdom Metazoa; phylum Arthropoda; class Insecta; order Hymenoptera; family Formicidae; genus Cataglyphis; species Cataglyphis rosenhaueri. The sequence goes on along the minus strand of JBCEWD010192232.1, from coordinate 60,086 downwards.
ATTAATTAAAACATAATTGAACATTTAATTTAAGTTCATTTAAATGGACTAAGTTGTACAATTATGTTAACTAAAATTAAGTTGATGCGATTCAAAGATTTTTCCGTTAATCTATTCGAATTAGTATTTACCGTCACATCAATTCACCAAGCCTGTTAATACAAATGTGATTTTTAAAATGTGTTTATAAAATAAGATCCTCACGCTCTCTTAACAGCTACAATTTTCTTGCAAGATCACGCATTCGTGTGTGTGTGTGTGTGTATGATGTGTGTATGTATGTATGTATTTATGTGTGTATGTATGTGTGTATGTATGTGCGCGCGTATATTATTGTGTGCTCTTATGACACATAAATATGTTCGTTATAAAATTTTAGGATAAACTTTTACATTAATGTATACTTTCTCACTTTTCCCTCCCACGAACTTGATATTAATATCAAAACCATAACTGTGAATAACCTTCAAAAGATATCAGCCGGCGCTTATTGTTTATTAAAAAGTTATTAAGTGACAGTACATACAAAGCGAGATTTGAATCTGGATTGGCATGAAAGGGAGATTCAAAATATTGAACATAATTTATTATATATACATAAGTATTATTATATGCATACCTGTGTGCATTTTACAAATACTTATACAAATCTCTATATGATATTCAAAAATATTAAAAATTGAAAAGAATATGTGTGTATGAGCAAAGCAGAGGCACATGGGTTTGCAATTATCCATGAAACGCGAGCTCAATTCTAGTACCCGGTGCTTTCGTTGCAAAACAAGATTTATAATTATACAGTTTCATATAAGTTTGCAACTTTCTGCGCAAAATCAGATTTTTCCCTCTTTCCTTAATTCCCTCCCTCCCTTCCCCCCCTCTCTCTCTCTCCCTCCCTCCCTCCCTCTCTCTCTCTCTCTCTCTCCCCCTCCCTTCCTCCCTCTCTCTCTCTTTCTCATTGTAATACAATATCGGAGCATAAGGAGTGCGTAAAAGAAGAGTATGTTTTACGAAAAAGTGAAAATGTATAATGTCTTGCCAGTTGAAATAAAACAGAATGAAAGAGTAAAGTCATTTAAGCGAATATTAAAGGAGTAATGTAAACTAAATCTGTATAACAAATAGCTCAGAAAACTAATAAAGATCGATCAATCAATTAATCAATCATACATTGATTTCAGTGCAAAACGAAAATTTAATATAGTGATACTTTGAAATAACAGAGATTACCTCTACTCCCGTTTCACAAAATTGCATACATATCTACATATTGTTGCGCGATTGAATCATTACCCACATTCACGCTACTGGGGAACTATTGACTTAGCAGTGTGAAAGGTATGTTATCTGTTATTTTCAGGTTCCAGCATTGTGATTGTACAGATTTATAACTTTTGCACGAAGTTTGGTAATCCTACATTATCCAATGTTCTTAAGTTCAAAGATAAAAAGAAAGTGATTTACAATGATATCAAACTGGGTGGGATGGATCTTGCTTCGCGTCGAAAGTTAAAAACTTGTATAAACTACATAATCATATGTATATAGATTTTATTTTACATAAAAAAAATGATAAGGTGAACTTTGCTTTGTGGATTTTTGTTTACAAAAAAATATATATTTAACAATTGTTATATATTTAACAATTGTCATATATTTAACAATATATTAAACAATTGAATTTTTATTTGTTGATAACTTTCTAATAAACAATGAGCGATGATTAAAACCTATTGAAAATTGTTTAGAATCATAATCTTGACAACATATGTTAAAATCAAGGTTATTGAAGATAGAAAGGATACACTAATATAAAGATTCATCAATTATATTACTCCTGTTTTATATATATGTATACCTCCCTCTATAACTGTGAGGTATTGTGGCGTTCTTATTAACTATACACACATACCTTGCAAACTCCACACAGGACTCGCTTAGTCCCTTGGACGATTTCATTACTGGTAATAGTAATCGTATTGCAAAAGCTACTTGATGAATATTGATTGTGAGTACAAAATTTGTTTATGCACGGGTATGTATGTGTTTTGTAGATGTATGTGTGTGTAATATTTACAAATTTATCAAAGGGAAAAAAGTATAATTTTAAACAATATTCTTGGACAAATTTAATCACATGTTTGTATTTTCAAGTGATAAATTAATTAATAAATCACTTTTAATAAATATATTCTTATGTGATTTTTGGCCACAACAGAAAGTTTTTCTTTGGAAGATTTATTGCCACATTGTTAAGCTCTAGAGAACATAAAAAATAACAATTGGTCGAAACAAGTTTCTATTTTGAAAAAGCTTGAAAAAATTAAAAAGAATACAAAAATCTTACGATATTTTATATGATTAATGTTGATAAGTATTCTTACACGATCCTTCAAACTTGTTCGACCACAAGAATAAACGATTTCTTTAATTGCAAAGTATTACATAATTAAAAAAGAAAGCTATAAAAATTTTGCATTGTATCAGTTATTAATGTCTCTTTCATTTTTCATCAAACATTAATTAGTCCTCATATGATTACTTGAATATACGAAATGATAAAATATTTGAATTGTGCGTCGCCTTTTTTTCTCTTTATTCTTTACATATTGCCTCAGAATTACTTTTAGTTATATACAATATTTGCTCGTTAACAGAAACTTTCCGCTTTATTGATAAGAAGGATCATCTCTCTCTTCCCTTCCCTCTCTCTTTTTTTTATGAGTTTGCCTAATTATCTGATCGACATGGCGCGCTCGAGCTTTGATGCTAAAAATTATTTATTTTTATTCTCTTATTCGTTTTTATTCTCATTTCGCTCTTTTCTCTCTTTCAACAAGTCATTGATAAAATTTATGAAACGGCATTATACTTTTTCGAAGATAAACAAATCTGTTGTTTCAACAGAAAACAATCAGTTCTGCGCAACTTTCTGCTAATGAGATGATATTGTAAAAAATTTTAATAATTTTTATAATTGAGATAATTTACGTGATTTCAAGTAATTAATATACATATAAAAAAATTAAAAAGACTATCTGTAAAATGTAATTCGCATTATTATGCTTTTATTTTGTTATATTTATTAAGTTGAATTCTTGATTAGCGCAATCTATCTAAATCAATTAAATCGACTTTAAATATTGTATATTGAATTATACATTTCTACTACAGCATTTAATTTGAGAAGCATAACAATTTAACAAACTCAAATTCTTCAATATTACGAGAAATAATTCTTATGTTCATTTATTTAAACTTAAATAAAAAATTTAAGAATGGCACGCAAAAATAAGTTTTCATCTTATTATTCTGTGTTTTTATGTATATTTATCTATTTATATATGTACTTATAAGTGTACATACAAAAACGAATATTGTGCGTTGTTTATATTGCATGTAATCTTGTCATTATAGTCAATAAAAAGGAATTAAGCTAGAAGGAACTATACAGAATTTCTTACACTCAGCTTGATTGCGTGTCTTTTTCTCTTTGTCTCTGAAATTGTACTATATAAATTAACGGTAAAAAATTAACAAAGATATAATCAAGCGACTATTGATAAGAGATGAAAAAAATCTCTTCACAAATATTTTTTTTATTAGTCACTTTGGCTAAAGATTGTTCTGCAAACAATTTTACAGTTATTGATTTAGCTGCAAATTGCACAAAAAATTACATTTTTCTCTAAAAAACAAAATATAATTTTTACGTTATTACCATAGACATAATACATATAAACTGCGTGTTCCGATCAAGTTCTAGAATTAAGAAAAGAAAGAAAGTTTTAGGGACTTCAACTTTCCTTTCCAAAAATAAGGATAGAAAGATCATAGACATTTATAAAGGGGTCTTTAAGAACGTCTATATTCTCATCTAGTCGAGTTAAGAATATAAAACATCGTGCTTTTCTTGTAATTTTGATGCAAGCATAATTTAAAATTAAGATAGAAAAGTGATTAAGTCAGCCATCAATTTTGCGCGATTTCAGCCATCTTTTTAATCTTTAATAAATCTTTTATACATTTATAAAGATGTCAAAATTTGATTCTGACAATGAGTATTTGAAATAATATATACTGTGTTCACGGAGAGAACGACTATGCTTCGCGCAGCTTTTGGGCAGAATGAGATTAGGTGAGGGATTCGAGCGCGTTACTTCAATGCCATATGCATATCGATCGTGTATCGCGTGATCCGGCTACAAAACTCGGAAGAAATGTCATAATATTGAAAGCTTGGTTAAGTTTCTTTAATAACTACTATATTGTTTCCGAGATAATACAAAGTAATAATTTTTGTTTGTCTTCAATTGGCATTTTATTTATTTTTTTTTTCCGTAGAAGATAATGATCCTACTTCCATGTCCGACTCTTCTTCCATTGTACAATATATCTTTTCGCGAAACTTTCGCAAAATGTAGTACCGCTTCAGGTGACAACCAACTATCGAATGTTCGAAATAATATGTTAGGACTTATGCGCGCGAGTTCTCTCTGTCGGTTATAACCATTGCCAAGACCCATTTGGCAGCGTGGAGGGAACAAAATGGGCGGTAGGTCGATTGAGTTCTGACTGAACTGAGCCGAAAGGGCGAAAAGCATGATCGTTTTCTCTATAATCGCAGTACAGGTCGATTGTTTACTTTTTCCTATTAAATTAAAATAATATTTTTATCAACAACATCAACATTAGCATACATTAATTGTTCTTTGACTAAATGAAAGATAAGCACGTTACTTTTTAATTTCAACATCGTTTCGGCAGTTAACCACTATCGTGACAAACCAGGATTGCAATCTCGAAGAGAATAAAATAAAATAGAGAATAAAATAGAGACAGAACTTCTTTCAGGAATATAATATAACATGTTAATATAACAAGAAAAGAAATCGGGAGGCTAATTCTAGCAAAGTTAGCAATAAAAAAAAAAAACAAGAAAAGATATAAATAAAAATGTCTCGAACAAAAATTGATTGTTAACTTCCTGTCCCAAAATAATATTCTAAAAAATAGAGAAAAAAGTTATAAAATAATGCAAGAAATGAAACTGGAGCAGTGAGTACTAATATTGTTTTTTTTTTAATAATGTAATTTTTTTGGTAATAATGTTAATACTCTTGGGAATGTTAACCTGTCTCTACTTAACAATAAATGCAAGAAGGAAAATAGTAGAAAATAAGCAAATTAATTCAAAGAAAGAATTAATTCAAAGAAAGAATTCTTTCGGCAGTAAAACTGTGTTTTCGTTTTTAAAAGTAGAAACTTACATCAAACGTAGCAATAAATACTTCGCAACCAGCAATAGCAAGATATTTCGCAGATGCCTCAGATTTTTGGCGAAAATCGTCAATGATTAAGCAACAATAACTGGCAACGCGATTATATCCTAAAGGAAAGTTGGAATAAGAATAGAAGTTGAAATTCATAAGCTGACATTGAGCAGCAATCTTAAAACCGGGAATCACTAATGCAAGACATCAACTAAGAAACAGAAATAGAACAGCTGCGTGGAAAAAGAAGGAGGAGGGAAAGATTAGAGAATTGGTAGACAAATACCGGCGCAATAACAATCAGACTTGACAAAGTACAAAAAATTCTGGCAACAAAGACAAGCCTCTTCTTTATAATATAGCCATTACAGGGTTTAGACCAAATAGATGTTTATATTCGCAGAATCTATTTTTCGACTTATCCCTTATTTTATGATGTTGTATATGAATGCATCGAATCCAAAGCTAAAACATGAAATACCGTTTTTCGTTTTGTTTATGCAATGACAATCTGTTTGAATTTCTATTCAAAACTATAACAGATTTGAATTCAAAAACAGATAAACTTAATCTCGCTACTCCTATCAAATTTATAATTAAAGGTTATAATCTTATAATAAATGGGATAAAAATGGTACCATCTCATAATAAATGTAAGTATATAATAAAAGAGCGGACAAAAAATAACGGGGCTCATTCTCGATTTTAGGATCATCTACTTCCTACTCAGTTTTACGCACTTAGGCTACTAAGCCAAATGAATTTGCTTTTCTCCGTTCGAATTAGAGATTTCTTCTCTGAATCTTATGATTCGACCAGCTTGAACGGACATACGTCCCCGAATATTTTAATACGTCTCAACCTTACAATTTTCCTATTTGGGATTATCCAAATTAAGATACGGCTCATCCTACTTCTGAACGTTGTAAACTCAACGGGACTCGATTCTAAAACTTTTATTAATATTGCTAGGCGCGCAGCTCACTGACGTGCGTCCGGTTAAAGGTCGGCGTTGATTGGCCAGATATTACTCAATAATAACTCCTTTATTAAACATCATAGAAAAAAATGGTAAAGGACTTTCCTGCTTGGTTTAATCCGCTCTATCTGTACATTATAGGTGAGGTGATTATTATCAGACATCCTGTGTATACACACGCACATGCGCACACACATACGCACACAGGGTGTTTCATAATAATCGTTCCATCCATAATGTGCAAATAGAGCAGATTAAATCAAGCAGGAAACTACAGTCTTATATCATTTATATATATCTGATCTTTCTATCATTAAAAATCATGCTCAATGCTCTAAGAAAAGAAAATATATCAATCATAGATATATCATTCCTAGATAACAAAATAGCATACATACACACACATGGGTATTCCATTTAAATGAAAACAGTTGTATATCTTTTAAACTTGACATTGTACGAAAAAATATTTCAGACAAAATTTATATAGAAAGAGTTTTTAAATAAAAAGAAACATCAATTAATAATCTTGAATTTTGACTAAGAAATCATTTTTCAAGTCTTATAAAAGTCAACCGACTTTTTGTTTTTAAATAGAACAACTCTAAGTTTTTTCTAAAAATTGATTTCTCGCAATATTCGGCGTAAAAATTATAAGTAAGATAACTAAAAAATGAATATTTTACAAAATATTTCATAGTTTATGTAAAATTATGTGAAATTAAAGTATAAAATATTTCGTAAACTACTTCAATTTTTGGCGATGTTCTTATAACTTTTTACATCAAATATTGTGAAAAATCGATTTATAAAAAAAATTTAGAATTGTTCTCTATTTAAAAAAACTAGATTGACTTTTATTTCTATCTCAAAAATATAAATTTCGTCTGAAATGTTTATTTTCACGATGTTTAGGAGAAAATTTCTTCGGCCTGCCGATAACACCCTGATATATATGTATATAAACTAACTTTGAAATAAATAATGACCGTTGAAATTTTGAGTTATTCAAGGTGATGCACTTTACAATATATATCAAGATTAAAGTCATCTGGGTCTGCTTTTGTCAATATTTATCGAAAACGTGTTTCTTACTTTTCACATCAAAATCATTATAATATTTTATTTACAAAAAAAAACTTTTCAATTTCTTATTTTATAAAAAATAAGAGAAATCAAATATACATCTTCCTTCAATTATTATAAATAAGAGAAATCAATATACATTTTCCTTCAATTATTTTAAATATATAATACACAAGTGATTTGTATGTGTATGTGTGCACGTTTAATTAATATTGTTTAAAATATCAAATATGTAAAGCAATATTAATATAAATATATATTAATCTTTCTTTAAAAAAAGGAGCATTTTACATACTCAAAAAATTATTTTCAGACTCTTGAAACTCGGCAAAAAATCATTACAGACTAAAAATTAAAAAAATATAATAAATTTTAAATTTAATTTTGATATCGGTAGTTTTTAAAAAAGTTTTTTTATCTTTCTTGTTCTGTGCTTTAAAAAAAAAACGTTTTCTTTGTTAAAATTAAGTATTTTTTATATTCTGCAGTTCGATAAAAAAATTCTCCAAAAATTTAAATTCCATAAACTACATTTTGCCTACAAAAAAATCATAGAAAAATTTTAAAAAAGCGTTTCGGAAATTTTTAATGTTTTCAATTTTTGAAGAAAAAATTTTTAAAATTAACGATAGCATGTTAAGTTAAAACTTCAAGCTTCATAATATTTTTTATCTAGGATGATTTTTTGCCGAGTTTCAGCAGTTTAAAAATAGTCCAACTTTTAGCGTATAAAAAAATGTTGCTATTGTTTTTTTAGTAGTGCATATCTAAAACTCATCAGAAAGGTTAGTGAGTCATTTGGATAGTGTTGTTATCAATTTGACAAATACGGATTTGGAGAATTAGATAAAATCCTATAGACTTATAAAAGTATCTCACATAATTATTCTATTTTATAAGCTCCTTTTTTATGTACTTCTTTGTATCCAATATTGAACATATCAGCTTTTAAAACTGTAGAATGATACAATATGTAGATAATATTACAATTTTCTGTAACTTTCCTTCTGTATCAATGATATACTACGAATCATTATTTTTTTTTATAATGCATCGATATACTCAAAAAACTTGTTTAAAGTTTTGAAGTTGTGTAAGTATTTTTAATAATTCTAAATTTCTTCTATAAAAGTCAGATTTTTATATATATATTGATTTTGATATAAGTATAATGTAATTTCAATATACGATTTATACATGATTTCAATAGAATCAGCATTAGGAATTCGTCTAATTAAGGAATATATGTAATTGTCCTTCAATTTGAATACGCTTTAAATATATTATAGAACAATTTAAAAAACAAATATGTATCTCTTTTTACTTTTAAATGAGCATTCTCGTGTATTCAAGAATTGAAGTAACTTCTTAAAAATAATTCGGTATATGTCGAGCGAATATCAGCGAAACAATAAAACATACAAAAATGTTTCTAATTCTTTTTATAATTATTCATTTGATTTTTTCTGAAAATGTGATATTTTTTAATATATCCCCACTCCACACTAAAAATTTCATGAATTTCAAATTTTTTGTAAGGTCAAAAATTAAAGAGCTTTATTTTAAATTTATTCATATATAATAATATGACTTTTCAAAATCGCATTTTTGGCAAATGAATTTTACAGAACGCATTTTATAATGCTATATGTGCTACGTTTCTATGCCGCACTTCTATGCTGCGCAATATTTGATAACATATAGCTTATTTTATATTAAATTCTATATTATGAAGCAATATTATTTTATATTATAAAGCAAAAAAAATAGATGTTTCTAATTGCATATATACATATATATACATACATACATACTTGCACGCACGCACGCACGCACGCACGCACGCACGCACTTATATATATATATATATATAAATGTGTTAAAAAATATAATAATGTATACATAAAAAATAATGAATTTTTTAAAAATAAGATTATATAAAAAATTAGATATTTAAAAATATTTATTAAATAAATGTCTAAAGGAATTTAAAAAATGAAGATAGAAAGAATGATACATATAAAAGGAAGAAAAATACATTTTATTTTGAGATAAAATCTTCAGTTCTTTATCAAAACTCACAAAAAGTTATATTTGTTTATCAAGTGAAAAATAAAAAGTAAAATATAACAAAGATAAATAAAGCTATAATAAAGGTCTACAGCAAGTTTCAAAAGATTATAATATAAAATAAAATTGAAATATAATAGAAATATAGATATTTATAGAAACAAATTGTAGTTGTAATAACACGTATAAGTCAATATATATGATTATGAAAAATGTAAAATAATAAGAGAATAAAGAAAAAAGGTAGTGCAAAATATTGTTTCTCACGATTCCAGAAGTAATGCTGCAACATGTTGAAAAGAAATGTAGAATGAATTGTATAGAGAAAAATTCTATTGGATATTATGAAATTAAATATTATAAATAAAATTCTCTTTTTATAATCATTTTTTTGTCACGAATAACATATTTGTAATCAATGTATACTATAAATATATTTTATATATAAATAAATTTATTTTAATCAAAAAATATAAATAAATTTATTTTAATCAATGTATACTATAAATATATTTTATATATGTATGCACTTATGTTTTTGTAATCATATGTAATCTTGTATATTATATTTTATTTATAGTTTCATTTATATAATATTTGATACAATAATATTTAAAATATTACAAATCATTAAATAATAATATCTGTTATATTATACATTGTTATATTAATCATATGTTGTGCATTATTAAACACATTGTATAATTATACAAACAACATAAACAAAATATGCTATAAATAAATTTTTTTTTTTAAAACAAGCATTAATTTCTTTAATAAAATTTATATAAAATTTAATCATATTTAATATAAATCACTGTATAACTATGAATAAAGAGAGAGAAATATTGATATCATTATAAATTATATGTTATAGAATTTTATAGAAGTACAAGAATATATTTATATCTATTTATTTTATGTGCATTACAATTTTTATTATAATCAGTTTTAATCATACCGACTCATCTGTTTTTGGCATCCTGCACATTTCTTTTTGAATGTACAAATCAATCAAATTTTTTAATAATTAAAGTATTGCATAATTAAACATTTATTTAATTTATTTATATATCCTATTCAATTTATATATTATATAATTATATAATACGTTGTATATTATGTATAGAATATGAAAAAGAACAATGTGTCAAGTAAAGTATTGTGCAATAAAAACACGATTTAGTTAATATATGATCTGGAGTGATCTGGAGATCTCAGGCGAAAAATGCGATTTCAGAAAGTCATATTATCATATATGAATGAATTTGGCATGAAACACTTTTTAATTTTTGTGTTTATAAAAAATATGAAATTTATAAAATTTCTAGTATAAAGTGGGAATATTAAAAGTATCACATTTTCAAAAAATCTAATTTGTAGTTATATAAAGAGCATTATAAGAACCATACTTTGCTAATTCAATTTAGCTACAAATAGTAAACCAACAATTTTAAATCATCTTTAAAGATTAAATGTTTTTATTTTATATATTGTATATGTGCATGCGTATATATTGTCTCTCTCCTCATTTAATCAATAAAACTTTTAATCATATAGTAGTAATTATAATCATTATAACCATGTATTAGTCTAGACCTATATAAGCTATATTCAACAAATGTATCTTTATAAGTGCAACATTACTAAAAATATTATTATTTTAAAAAGTATATATATGTTACTTTAAATAAATTGTTATATCCATTCTCACATGTGTGTGATAAAAAGAAAACTCACATTAATACATCACAGTAATACATCCTACAGAAAATTTCTTTCCAATAGATAATCAGTAAGTATTTTCTGTAAAATTTTTCTTTAGCCTAAGGGGACATTGTTATATACAGAAGATATGAGATATAAACAGATAAAGCTAGATAAAGCTAACCTCTTAAGATTAAAGCTCATGTAAAACTTATGTTTTCAAGTAAAAAAAAAATACGCGCAATCTATATTTATTATGTCTATGGTTATCTCAGCATGTCTATTATACCAGCATAGCAAAACGAATATTGCAATACGCAGTATTCTTTCTAGTGATATAGAGTAAATTCTATTTTTTTCTCTCGATAATCAATCAGATAACTTGAGATGATCATAATTTGCAACTTTAGATATACAGTACACACAAAGTTTTTTGCTATATTCTTCTACTTTCAAGTTTAATTACAATACTCACTTTATGAATCTATACGCCATAAATCGACTAAAAATCACAGGCGCAAAATCGTTAATCAGACGTCATATGTCGATAATATAAAATTTTAATTTACAAATTAAATTTCAACAAAAATAAGCAAATGCTCACATTTGTGAGCAAAAACTCAATTCAATCATTAATTAAATTTCAGCACATTAGCAATAATTAAGTTAAATTTTCTTTGTATATTTAATAGCAAATTAAATTTTGGTACGTTAAATTAAAAAACTTAAATTAAATTAAAAAATTCTTTCATATTGATAAAGTCAATTAATTGCTCATGCATATTGATAAACTCAATAAAAATAGAATTTTATACATAAGCAAAAAATTATTTAAGTTACAAAATAAATTAGTAATATATTAATATAGTCACAAATTATATTCTACATTACCTTTCCAAAACTTCATCAACCGGTATTAAATTTATTGCATGTTAATAGAGATTGAATTAATCTGCAATATTAATTTAAACATATGTTTCTGAATTTTTTTACATATAAAATATTGAAATATTAATTAAATTTTGAATTGTATATATGTGTAGATATGTTTATATACAGAGTGTCCCAAAACAACCGGACTTCCTCTTAATGGCAGATTCCTTAGAACATTTCAAGACGAAAATCTTAATACAAAAATGTCGAAGCTATAATAGTTTTTAAACGGGAAGCGTTATATTTTACGAATGAGAGGGCTGAGATTTCATGCGCTCAGGTACGGCAAAATAACAAGTGAAAAAAGTGCTTTATAAATGGGATGTCCTTTTTATAATATTATAATTATCGTATAAATTTACAATAGCATTGTCATTATATGTTTTTTCGCTTCTTTACACATTACAATCTTTTTATGAATGATGGGTGCGAGAACTAAAGGCATCTCAAAAATGATTCAAAAATTTGCAACATGTTCCAACTTCAGCTGTCAAAATGCTCGATCAATATTACAATAAAGGTGTTTACTGTGATATGTTATGGAAACGGTTATAATTTGTAACTATTTATAATTTCATTACAAAGATTCTAAAATATTTCAAAATGCAAAATAAATAAATGTCAAATCTAATTCTATTACAATTTATTGTCTTGCATAGCAAACACCTTCATGATAACATTCGATCACTTTGACAGCTGAAGTTGAAACATGTCGCAAAATTTTACTAGAATCATTTTTAAGATGCCTTTAGTTCTCGCATTCATTATTCATAAAAAGAATATATTAATGCAATGCGTAGAGAAGTGGGAAAATATAATTACAATGTTATTATAAATTTATACAATAATCACATAATTGTTTTCCACTTGCACTCAAGTGATATTGAATCACTTAGTTATGTATTTTACACTCAGATAAAATGTCACTTGTTTAATGAGTAAAAGAAACGCACAAGTGTTATTGCAGGTTCATAACCCTATTTTTGTATGTGAGTCCATAGACTCACTAAACTACTAAAGCACACGGTCTCGATCGCAGAAACTCAGTTGAATCTCACTTTCTTAGCATCAAAAGGAACGTGCATTGAACTGAGTTATAACGTCATAATTGAGAATTATCTAAGTTTTGATGTAAATGGAAAACAACTAATATTATAAAAAGATCATCCCATTTATAAAGCACGTTTTTCACTTGTTAGTTCACCTGAGCGCGCGAAATCTCAGCTCTCTCATTCGTAAAATATAATTGTCGTTTAAAACTATTATAGCCTCAACATTTTTGTATTAGAATTTTCATCTTGAAAAGTTCTAAGGAATCTGCCATTAAAAGGAAGTTTGGTAGTTTTGGGACATCCTGTATACACATACATATATGTATATGTGTGTGTGTGTGTATGTATATATGCTGTGTGCATGCTGTATGCATATATGTATATATGTATATATGTATATATGTATGTATGTATGTATGTAGTATGCATATATGTATGTATGTAGTATGCATATATGTATATATATGTATGTATATGTATGTATATGTATGTATATTAACATCAGGAGCGTCATTTGGTGCAGATGTCTCTTTGCACAAAAAGCAAAGTAAAAGAGGAAAAAAATCACACGGCTGTACCTCACGAGAGACCCTGCGGCGTGAAGCAGATCTTCTCCAGTTCGCCGGTTGATGAACTGACTGGCGATTCAGCTCGATCGTCCTGCTCGGCCGCTAGTTGCTCGCTGTAGTAATGGGGTGTGCTGAGATAATCGATGAGTCGCCGGGGTAATGGCAAGGTCGGGATCAGGTCCCTACGCACCATCTTCAGGATGACGAATCTGCAAGTGTGCTGCAGACTCTGTACTTGCTTGAATCGCGATACTGGATGGAGCAGCTGCACTCGCATTGGACCCAGAACCGGTCGCCGATGAAGGAAGAAAAGATACCGACCGCTGCGCGAATGCTCGACTGCATTCTCGATGAAATCAACAATAGTATGTGACTTGAACTTTGTGCAGCTACCAAAACTGAAATTACCTGCTTATCGAGAGAAATAAATTTGATAAAAGCTTATATATTTCATATGATAGTCCTGAATCTTATACATAGTACGATGTAACTTACCCTGATCATGTTCTATCCTCACATGTCGCACGCAACTATTAAGTCTGAATGATAAAGAAAAAATATAATGATCGTCGCTACTGTCCCGCACGATGAATGAGCCATCCGGCTCGTTGGATAGTATTTTCTCCGCCGCTTCGCCGGATATAGGTCCCCAATACCATCCGTACTATTTTGAAAAATAATATTTTATATTATAAAATATCTGCTAATTCTTTAAATACTAAGTCTAAATCGATGAAAAAAAAAAAAAAAAAAAAAAAAAAAAAAAAAAAAAAAAATGAACGTACATCCTTTACTTTCTCAATACTGGCAGCAAAGTCCATACTCGTGTCCTCTGCGGTATCTTCTTCGAGTCGTGCGGCGGGCGACGAAACTTGCTGTTGTATCAAGCTCGGAGATTCGCACTTGGGTGTCATTGCTGTAAGAGCCTCTTCTGCTTGCTCCACATTTATTTGACTATTACTCTTGGGCAGAGGTGGCAACGCGCGCTTGAAGAACGGCAGTTTTTGCGCGGACGATTCCATCTCGGATGGAGCGGTGTTGTTGTTATTTGCATGCTGATCGGAATCAACGCTCTCTTCCTCTTCGACGATCTCTCCCTGTACGATGCTGTTGCGTTTCTCCACAAAATGATCCGGCGAGCCCAGTCGCCGAAACCGGAAAATATTGCAAAGTGTTTGCTTAAGATTTAGCGAGAAATTACGCTGACTTTTCTTTATCTTCTCCCGCTCGGATTCGCTCTTCTCCTTATGCGATTCATCGCGTGCCTTCTTATGCCTGATGCTGACAAACGCGTTCCTCTTGTGCTTCTTCACATTATTAGAGTTATTGTTATGATTGTTATTATTATTGTTATGATGATGAATCATCAGTCCATTACTGGTACTCTTATTGGACACTGGTGTGTCCGTGGATGAATCCGTATGCACATTACTGTTATACCTATTATTAAATAATTAATTTGAAAATAATTATGGACATTTAACTTAAAATATTTAGAAGCAAACATAATCAAATAGTCTACAATAAAAACTCGTTTCCCAGAAAAAAAGTGTTTCTCTGCTTAATTTATCAATAAAAATTATATATTGTGTGTGCACTTACCTATTATTATTTATACTGAGGGGTTTGGCTGTCGCTGCAAGATGCACTGGAGTATGGCCTAGTAGTGGCGTTTTGTCTCGTTTAATCTTGTTCTCGCTAGAGTCGCTCGAGCTCGAATATAACGTCTGTAGATACTGTCGCACTTCATGTAGAGTCATATGGATTGGCTCGCCAATATTGTGTGCGTGTCCATTCGATGTTTTAATATTGTGACGACCGGAAGTGCCCGGTACACTATGTCGTTTGCCACCACCACTACCTGGATTACCCTCGTTACAACAGACATCAGCCAGCAAACGTTGAGATTTAATGACGTGCGTTATGGCACGTGACTTGCCGCAATAGTGACGCGCTTGCTGGATATGCGCCTCTAACTCACTCTGCGAACTCGCGGAAACGTTTCGCCGTCTCTTGCGATGATGCCGGTGTCGTTTGGGCCTCTGTGGCGTTCGTAAATCGTGCAGCGGTCGTATCATGTCGATAGGCACCGTGTAAATATCCGAATCGAACGGTACATTGTACATATCACTTATTTCGCTTGTAGTCAATACATCATGCGACATGGCGGATGTGATAAAGCTGCTGTCGTCGGCTTTATGGCCAAGTCCGGAGGTATTAATGGAATTATGTGAACTAGATAGTCTCGACGAAGCTAATGAGCAACGCGAGTTTGGCCGATTCAATGTATTATACGGAGTAATAGTAATGGTAGCAGCACCCTGGCATACTGGTGGCGTCATTAGGTCCCATATGCGTTTAGAATTTGTCTGTTGAGCCCGTGTTATCACTGAGATCGGATTCATAGTAGGCGCAATTCTTCCTTCCGGCCAGGAGATGCGACAAGAGATCACTAACGCCTCATCTACTGCCGATTGTACTAGACTCTCAGCATAATCGTCGAACCAGCATGGCATTCTATGTCTCATCAATCGTGCATAGTTCACAATTGGTGCCGACAAAGATTCCGAATCTGGTGGCGACGGACTGTCCTGAAACTCTGGAGGTGGCTTGATCGCTACATCAACCACTTCAACTTCCAATTTGCCATCTGTATCACCCCAACCTGGACCCTTCTTCAATGTGTTGAAATTCTCGCTGCACATGCCATCCGAATAATCAAAAGAATCTTGTGATAGAGACTTACTTTCTATGTCGCTTTCTTGCATCTGAAATTGTATTTCATTTCAAGAATTGTATGTGTCAGGAAAATATTCATGTTTGTAACTCAGAATAAAAAAAAGGAAGGAATACTACCTCCATTGCAAGATGGGCTCGAACAGAATCACTAGATATTGAACCTCCTAGGCCACTGCTACCAAGATCACTGAGAGGCCCAGCGCTTAGTGAACATGATGGCGGAGAGTCCATTTCAGATTTTGTTTACTTCAACTATGCGCTGGATAGCCTATAGTAATCAGAACTTTCGATACTTCCATATTACTCTCTAAAATTTAATGTTATAACTGTTAATATACTGAAATATACTTTTTATTTTGAAAATATCTTTAAATTAATACTAAATGTCTAACCTGATAAAAAGTATCACAGGCAATATATAACTGCCTTATGATTCTTATATTTATATATTGACTTGTACTCTGCGCATGGTCCATTATGAATAAGAAATTGCAATGACATTCTAAAGCAACACAGTTGATGACCCTACAACAAAAACATAACTTGCGAATTTTAAATGAGTATATCTTAAAAATATTATAGTTTTAGATGCGAGTCATGAAAGTCAAAGATTTCATAATTTGTTTTATTAATAAAATTTACATCTTTTACAAGCATATAATAACAAGAATCCTTTATAAATATGTCAACATGAATTTTTCGCGATATTTTCCGAGACAAATTGACGTCTCTAACCAAGTCTGTCGATACGACGAGTGTCGATTCTCTCACCGTACATTTGATGATTAAATGCGGCTATTTTATCAGTGTCGAAGTCACAATTCGGAAAGAAATAAAATTCTAAAATTTAACTTTAAAGGCATAAATGACAAACCGGCCACAGAGAGTTAAGTTTCGAGCAGTTTCGGGCAAGAATTAGAATGAAAGGTTGACAGACTTGCGTTGTGACTCGCATCGCATGTCTCGGGAAGAGGTCGGGACTTTTGCCCGAGTCAAGTGCGACGTGGGAGAGGTAAGTGGACGATGATGACACATGTAGCGATTACCTATGCGCTGAATTGGCCGCGACGCATATGCAATCCAAATCTCGCCGACGTCGTGCGAAGACACGCTACTCATGATTGTCGCATGACGCGCGCAAAGCTCATGCCGGGACCAATCGATATTTGTGAGTTAACGCGGAGCAACCTGGGCCATATATCAGCTTATAACATGATTGGTTAGGGACCGGCAGGAGAAACGGGCAAAGTTTGAATTGATATTGGAGACCTCGCGTAGTGACAATGTAAAACTCCTCCTTTCAGCGTTACCAACGCTGAAAAATAAATTCTTATAGCCCTCGCCATGGACATAAGAAATATCTAGATGAAGCACAAGACAAGGATATATCCGTACCATCTTTTATACAGGTCTGGGCACTTGCCTCTGAAAGCCGTGCCTCAAATGCGGGCAATCTTTCTCGTTTCTGTCGTACAATATCATTAATGACAGGCGGGCTGATAGAATGCGCATGCGCAATTCTTATCAAATTTCAGATATATTTCAACCTTTTTTTAAATACGAATTCGATGTTTTATACAAAATAATGTATTCAGATTTTAAAAATATTAATACATCAATATTTGTGTATGTGTGGTTGAAAGGGACCGTTGCTCTTTGATTTTCTCTCTTGTACACGGTTTTCTGTCTCTAGCCCGCCTGATTGTAGCGCCATGGCAAATAGCAAAAACAATGCCTGATTTTGGTACTACACAACATCCAGAGTGGGGTTAGCGAGTGCTCAGACCTGAGAAGACAGACCGTGATGAACCGGGGGGGGGGGGGGCGCCATCTTGGTATTATTCATGTGCGGACATATTTTCTATTGTCATCTACTAATTATTGTTGTTTTTCTATTTTTGTGTTATTTTCGAGCGCCGTATCGGCCTAATGTATTTATATTATCGAGTGCCTTCTTCTAGATTGTTAATTTATGGCGCCTCAAACGTTGTTGAACTCATATTTGACCTGTTGTTGGCCAGAATTATCTGATCACTTAGATCGATAGCGACCGTTAAGTAGAGGAAGAAGTAAAAGAAGAAGACCGTGATCTGTAGCTCTATAAAGTTAACCAACATTCACTTTTATAATTTTTTTTTTATTTAAATCGTTTGTTGGTCGTTTGTTGGTGATTGTTGGCCTAATCACAACGTTTGGTTGATTAATATTTTTTTTGAAAATACGAAAATAAAATTTTATGTGAAGTTAGCCGGAAAGATATTATTTTTGTTTCAATCTTAATTCAATTGATGCATAATCGTTTGTTGGTCACGAAAAAACTAATTAAAACGTTCGTTAGTTCATATTTGCCTTGAAAAATGAAAAAAAATAATGCAATAATGATAGCGGAAGAGGTTGGATAAAACTTAAGATTGACTTTAAGATACACACGCGCACACGCACACGGGGCCTTCGGCCCCCCTTTTACACCCATCCCGCCAGTAGGCTGGGTGAACCTCGCTCTTACAACTTACAAAGTACAAGTTATATTGTAGGGGCCGAAGGCCCCCTTGCATCCACCCTCCGTGTGTGTGTGTATGAACGCGCGCGCACGTGCTTCCTGTCGATGCATATATTTTGGTATATTTCAAATCTATCTTGTTAATAATTTTTTAATAAGTAATAAACAACGATTAAATTAAAAGAAAAAGTTATTCAGAATTATGTCCTTGACAATATATATTAAGGTCATTGAAATCGGTGAGATCGCTCTTAAATCTTAAGTTTTACCAATCCCTCTCCCGCCATTATTACATTAGTTTTTTCGTTTTTCAAAGCAAATATGAACGAACAAACGTTTTAATTAGTTTTTCCATGACTAACAAATGATTGCGCATCAAGTGAACTAAGATTGAAATAAAAATTATATCTTTCCGGCTAACTTCACATAAAATTTTATTTTCGTATTTTCAAAAAAAATATTAACCAGCAAACGTTGTAATTAGACCAACAATTATCAACAAATAACCAAACAATTCGTAAAAAAAAATTATAAAAGTGAATGTTAACCGGCTAACTTTATGGAGCTGTGATCCATACGATTATTGGCTATTCTGCCATTTTGGGCTGTGTTCCGATTTTTCACCCGACGAATAAAGCGGGGAACACACACTTTTGCATAAGCGCATAGCCATAAGCATAAAGAAATTGATTGGTCTACAAACATATGTCTAATGAAGTGAACCAATCAATTTCCTTATACTTATGGCTATGCGCTTATGCAAAAGTGTTCCTCGCTTGATAGTGGGTGAGCGGGTGATGGGCAGAATCAAACGAAAAGTGTCTGAGAAAATAATAAAATCTGAACGCACTCCATAGTCTGATGCCCGATACTGACTTAATGAACTAGACTTACTAGACTTTTCAATATTGCTCGCATATTGCGTCATCATTACCCAAACTACCCGGCTTTACGAGCCGGATGGCTTTTACACTCTCTCGGGTGGATAAAGTGACAATTTGGACGTCTTATTTGAGAGTCCGGCGGAAATGTTGGAAGGAATCTGAACACTTTCTGAATGTCTGGGTGCATCCGGGTAGGGAATCGGAACGCACTCTTCGATTAAGTTAACCGACGGTTAAAATCAGCAGGGTGAAGCAACTGAAATGAGAAGAATGCTTGGTTTTTCTTCATTTCTATTTTCTGTTGCCATCCTGTTGATTTTAACCGTCGGTTAACTTAATTAAAGGTGGAAATTGGCCTTTGATCCTCTATTGATGATGTTAGCCGACGACTAATACTTTTTTTTAAATAATTATGTGTGAAATCAATTGTATTTTGTTTGTAGATGATTGTAGTGCATTTATTTTTGTTAATTCATAATTAATTTTTAATTAATTATTTAATTGTAGACCATGAAACGAACCGACATGTGCTATAAAATTACAAAAATAGATGTGAAATCGATTGTATTTTGTTTGTAGATGATTGTAGTGTATTTATTTTTGTTTGTTAGTTTATAATTAATTTTTAATTAATTATTTAAAGTTTGAAATATACCAAAGCACATGCCTGGACAGGAAGTATGCGCGCGCGCGCGCATAGCCTTTGACTCCCCTCCCGCACCCGCCGATAGGCTGGGTGGACCTTACTTTACAATATAGCATGTACTTTATAAGTTGTAAAGCGAGGTCTACCAGCAGGGAGGATGCGGGAAGGGGCCAAAAGCCCCCTTTCCACCCTCGTGTGTGTGTCGCGTGCGCTTCCTGTCTAAGTATGTACTTTGATATATTTCAAACTTTAAATAATTAATTAAAAATTAATTACAAACTAATAAACAAAAATAAATGCACTACAATCATCTACAAACAAAATACAATCGATTTGACATTTATTTTTGTAATTTTATAATACATGGCTAGTTTCATGATCTACAATTAAATAATTAATTAAAAATTAATTATGAACTAACAAACAAAAATAAATGCAATCATCTACAAACAAAATACAATTGATTTCACACATAATTATTTAAAAAAAGTGTTAGTCATCTGCTAACATCATACGAATCAATCTTTGTCTTTAACTCCGCGGCAAAAGGCTCCTTTCAGATATTTCCTTCGTCCAAAATCATGTATATATTTTTTCTCTTTAATGAATAAAGCATGAAAAAAGTCAGAAAATAAATAAATAATAAACTAATCGGTTAACAAATAAATAAATAAATCAGGTATTGTAAAAAATCTATGAATAAATGTAACGAACAAATAAGGGAATAAATAAAAGATAAAAATTAATCAATATTGGGATTAAGCAGTCGATGCATGAATAAATATGTAATATATTTATTTATAAATATAAATAAGTATATAGATTTACTTATTTATTTATTTAAATATATTTATGTATTTATATAAATATTAATAAAGAAATGAAGGAAGGAAAATAAATCAGTATTGAAGAGATCAATAAGTACTTTTTATATAATATATTATATATATAATAAAATTATTTTATTGTACATTTTGTTACAATTTTATTGGTTTTTAAATAAAATTAAAATTAAAGTTTTGAAAATTTTTCAAATGTAATCATTTCTCTTAATTTTTGTTGAGTGTTTTCCTTCATGAAATAAACGAAGAAACTATATGTTTTTTATAATAGTTTTAACCAATTGAGTTTTATAGTTTTATGATTTTTTGATATGTTCTATCATGATATTATCATTAAATATATAGTTGAATATATGTTCTGTCATGATATTGTCATTAAATATATAGTTGAATATATGTTCTGTCATGATATTGTCATTAACTATATAGTTAATATTAAACTGTCTGAAATGTTTTCATTATTAAGAATTTTTTAATATTTTTGTGTGAAAAGTATGTAATCGTTTGCGCATATAATTCTCTCAGTTGTTTTAACTATTATAACACCACGTAAAGAATAAATCAACATTCCTCGTGTTTTCATTTTGATCAATGTACATTTCGACATATCAGCTTGTACTGGATGTTAAGATATCGTAACATCGTGATTTATTTACTAAATCAGTCCAGATATCGAAACCGCGCTGGCGATATCTGATATCGAAGCATTGCTCCGATGTTCCGATCTGTTCCAGGGGATGGAGCCGCCCGTGAGACTTATGTAACCGCAATCGGGATTCTGTTGCTCAACCATAGAGCTTATATGAATGAAGAAGTTATGCCGCACACAAGGAGGATTGACGAGAGATATATTTTTCTGTCTTAACTGTGGCCATAGTGCACATATACGCAGTTCGCGCTTGTGTCGTTATCCCCTTCACTGCCGCAGCCGATGTGTTGAGACCTCGTTCATTGAACGCTACGAAATCACAGTTGAGACAGAATATATTCACCTCTCCTCTCGCAGTCTATGTGCTCAACGGACGCGAGAGCGATTACATCAGCTCACGTCTTACCATCTTTATTTGTGGCCTTCATCGATCGATAAATACCATTCAAACGTACCATTAAAATATGAGCAATACTTTCAGAAATGTAGTTTCTTTTCTTCAAATCAGAGATGAGATCCTTTAGCAAAGATATACGTTGCTTGCATCTACTGCATCTTTTCTGCAATGTTTCAATTTTTTGTCGTTGCTGTGTAAAGGTATGTTGTATTACACTGATGGCTTTTTTAGCTCGTCTTGGTGTTGCTAGATGAGATAACTGGATATCACCAACATAACGTGGATCTGGTATCATTGATGGAACAGAATCATAAATGGCTGATGTAAAAGCAGAAACCTGATAGATTATGCAAAATTTATATTATTATATATATTTACTATATTCAATATAAAACAGGGGATTTATTATTTTTAGGTCATAAAATATAAAATAAATTATTTATATTAAAAGGATTAAATATAATTACAATATAATTATTTTATATTTTATCAATGTAAAATTTCTCATATTTATTGTAAAACATACTTTTCATTGTAAAAAAAGATACAAAACGTTTCAGGACTGTAGTTATGTATAAAAAATTTATTTCATAAGGCACAAATACTTATTTCAATGAAGTAATACTTACTAGTAATTCTTGAATGGGCATTGAATCATTAGAAATTAATTCAATAGAATCGGAATCTAAGCGTCTCTTCTTGCTGTTGCAATGAGCACCTTTCTGTATCAAGGGAATAAGGCAATTATTTGGAGGAATTTTTTTAAATTTGCCTACTCCAGTACAATGAACAGAATCGCTATCCATATCTGTCACAGAAATAATATATAAAGAGTTATTAAAAACAATAGTACAAAAATCAAAATGTTGTATGTATTATACAAATAGAAGTTGTACAAATTTTTTGTTACCGAAAATATAACTTTTGATTGTATTTAGATATCAAGCAGGATATATAAAAGATTAATATTTTGGAGTCTTTCAAATTTACACTCTGGTCAAACATCTTATTTGATTATTGAAAAACTAACATCTTGGTATTTGTTTTGATTTGCTGCTGGTGTGCGCAAACCAAAACATTTAAAATATATATGCGAAAAAAAATAATATTCACTCTCTGTTACTGTTGTGGACTGCAAATAATTCATATTAATGTTATCATTTCTTGGATCATTGCTCATGATACCAGTGGAACAGATATTGTCATCGTTACTTTTACTGGCATTTTCAACAGTAGAGAATTCTGTCTTCATAAAATATATACAAGGAACAGCTTCTGCCTGCACAACGACACATCTTGAACGCTTTCTTAAATCTTCAGGTTTGAAGTGATCTGTACACAATCTGTGTGAATCATATATATTTTTCTCGCTCTTCTTACAGAAATTCAACCATTGCTTCCTGATGTGCTTATTTGATGGAAATCTGTTGACAGATAAAATACATTTATATAATTAAAATGTAAAAAAAATAGTTTCAATAGTAATTAGAGTTTAAATAGTTCAATAATTAAATTCATTGCTTAGATTACTGATATCGTGCAAACTAACAATAAATTATATATTATTACTTACCGTAAATAGGAAACCGATTTGTCTTTTCTACCACATAAAATACAATATAAACCCATTTTTAAATTTTGACACTGTATGTACATTCGCAAATGGGCACGTTTTACAATAAACTTTAGAATTTTAGAATCTAAAGAATAAATACATATAATATCAACAATGTAACTAATATAACCTGTGATATAATCTTATTTTTCAGTGAGCCAAACCGCATCAAGTCACTGAATTATATATCTTACTGGAAGTCTGGAACGCGCACAGTCATACCCCCCTCTCCCCCTTTTTCACTACTCGCGGTCACTAAAGGCCATTGCACGTGAAAAAGTTTTAGTTGTAATCGTAAGACCGTAAACAAATCAACCAATCACAGTAAAATATTCTAATTACATTTTAGAATGCTTGATTGTGATTAATCGATTTGCTTATGGACTTATGATTACGATTAAAATTTTTTAACGTGCAATGGCTTTTAAGGTCATTGACCAATTACAATCAAACATTCTAAACATAATAAGAATGTTTGAACTGTGATTGGTTGATTTATTTACGGCTTTACGATTATGACTAAAATTTTTTAACGTGCAATGGTCTTAAAGGATTGTTGCAGCTTTTCAGTCTCTCTTTTTATCCGTGACTACTATGACTGAAAACATCGTCCTATCACACGCAATCTTTGATGCAATGCGACCATTTATTTCTATGGTTGAAAATATTAAGAAGCAGAGAATTAAAATAAATATGAAAAATGATAGAGTGTATTTTAAAAAATTGCACATCAAGCTATGGTCAAAACATAGAACTTAGATTAACTTTTCGCAGGTAAAGAACGGATAGTACATCTGGTCACATAGGGTCTGTTCTCCATATTGGAAAAAAAAAAGATAAACTCTGAATAAGTGCAGCCAGTTCAGCTAAACTCATAGTTAGACAAGAACAGATCTGAAAAGTGACACTCTCGCAATCCCACATTTGTGACTACGGTCTTCTCAAGCTTCATAAAGTTAGCTGGTCAAAATTCACTTTTATAATTTTTTTTTACGAATCATTTGTTAGTCGTTTGTTGATGATTGTTGGCCTAATTACAATGTTTGTTAATTTTTTTTTTTTTTTTTTTTTTTTTAAATACGAAAATAAAATTTTATGTGAAGTTAGCTGGAACGATATTATTTTTGTTCAGGGCCAATTTCACCACCTTCGATTAGATTAACCGACGGCAGGGTGGCAACTGAAATAATAAGAATGCTTGGTTTTCATTCACCTCTATTTTTTGTTGCCACCCTGCTGATTTTAACCGCCGGCTAACTTAATCGAAGGTGGTGAAATTTGCCCTCAATCTTAATTTAATTGATGCGCAATCATTTGTTGGTCACGGAAAAACTAATTAAAACATTTGTTTTGAAAAACAAAAAAAAACTAATGCAATAATGATAGCGGGAAAGGGATTAGTAAAACTTAAAATTAAAGGCGATCTTACCGATTTCAATGATCTTGATATATAGGGTGTCTTAAAAATTTTGACACACCCGAGGTATGAAGCTAGATTGGGCCAAACTGAGTCAAAAAGTCCATTTTGCAAAATTTTCAATAATTTTTGCATTATTAATTAAAATATGTGAGCTAATGAGCGGGTTGGAAAACAGTAGGCCAATATCGGCAGACATATACGACGGATTACTTGTGTACGTCTCTTAGTAACAAAAGCATCATTTAAGCGAGAGGTGGAGTCACGCTGTCACCTCTTGCTTAGATGATACTTTCGTTGCTAAAAAACGTACACAAGAAATCCATCGTACATGCCTGCCGATACCGGCCTATCGCTTTCCAACACGCTCATTTAGCTCATATATTTTAATTAATAACGCAAAAACTATTGCGAACTTTGCAACATGGGACTTTTCGATTCAATTTAGCTCAATCTACCTTCACACTTTGGGTATGTCAAAATTTTCAGGACACCCTGTATGTGTCAAGAACATAATTCTGAGTAACTGTTTCTTCTAATTTAATTGTCGCTCGTTGCTTATTAAAAAGTTATTAACAAAAAAAGATTGAAATACACCAAAGTACATGTACTTGCGCGCGCGCACACACACACACGGCAGGCTTTTTTGATTTTATTATCTTATTGAATTGTTGGCCTTCGGCCTCCCTCCCGCACTCTTCCCGCCGGTAGGCAGGGTGGACCCCGTTTTACAAAGTACATGCTATATTGTAAAGCAAGGTCCACCACTAGGTCCCTTCCTGCCTAGCGGCGGGAACGGTATCGAAGGCCCCCCTTGCACCTCACCCCCCTCCCAGTGTGTGTATATGTGCGAGTGTGTATGTGTGTGCGTGTACGTGTGTACGTGTGACGATTAAATTAGAAGAAAAAGTTATTCAGAATTATGTCTTGACAACATATATCAAGGTATAACATTAATAAAACTCAAGTTTGAATTCTTTTAAACATCGATAAATTTTTTTTAATATGTAATTATATAAAAATTGTTAAATACATTTTTTATAAAAGCTAAAGTGATTAATTTAAGAAGTCTCAAAATATTGAAAATATCTATGTTGTTTTATACACATTGTTATATACACATTGTTTTACTGCAAAAAAATGTATTCCATGAATAAATTAATATGTTTTATAAAAAATTAATAGCACATATTATAAAAAGATATTATTTTAAATATCCTTAAATTATCTTTAAAAAAAATGTAAAAAAAACTTAAACATGCATGTTATACTTGAATGAAAGCGCTATACTCTAAAACTCTTTTTCTTTTTCTCTCTTTTTTTCTTTGCTTCCTTTTTTCTCTTCTTTTCTCTCTCTCTCTCTCTCTCTTTCGGTTTCTTTTTCTTTCCCTCTCTTTTTTTCTCTGTTTCACTCTGGATTTTGGCATAATTTTTTTTATATATGCGCGAATACAGTATACAATAAATTTTATTAATATTGCATGAGTCCTAATAAAAAACAAAAATTTTATTGTCCAAATTTATCAAACTCCATGCAATCTCAATACATTTTCAATTTTTACTGCAAAATCAGAAATATATATTAACAATTTAAAAACAACAGAACATATTTTCTGAATAGCGCTGAATAAAAATCGCAAAGCATTTAGCAAATCAAATTGCTGTTTTAACTTTAATTTAACTGTAGATTAACTGTTTCAACTTTATGACTTTATCTAAAAGAATTTTAGATGTACGCTCCATCTGATTGTTGAGAATACAAATATGAAAAAATAAAATCAATAGATTGTTGAGCTCTTCAAAAGTCCGCAATGTATCAGGAAAATATAATTACACAAAAAAGGCACGCAAAATAAAATTTTAAAAGATTTCAAGATTTGTATTTTAAATATTTGAGCTTTTAAAAATGATATTAAAATAATAAGAAAAAATATAAAAAATAATTAAATAAAAGGTGATAACATGAAAAGGTAAAATTTCAAAAATTCCAGCAAATTATTTATATTTTAATAGCAAAAAATGATGATCGTCTTTTTATAAAACTACAAACTTGAAAAATTACAATTTATTATCACATCATATTACTAATCGTCATCGCTGAGAAACTGATCTAGTGGATTTGGACCTAATCTTCTCGGTTGAATCGTTGATGTTCTTTCAGGATTATCGACTAAAACATTCACATAACAGCATCCAAATTTATAATTATTACTGAATGAAAATGTACAGAGTGCAGAAAAAATACATGGATATTAAAATATCTCGAAGGGAATAAATTTTAGAGAAAAATTTTAAATTTAAAAGTTTTTGAATACTAAAAGAGCTATCTGATTGGTTAATTAGATTTTAGATCTATCTAAATCGCATATATCTAAAATCTTAGATCTCATACATATAAGATAAATAAATTTTTATTGTTTCTTAAAAATTAAACTTTAACTAGGTAAAGAAAATAAAACATAAATAAAAGATATATTACCTGTTGTTGGATGTTGAGCATTGAGACAGCTGAGCCATTCTGTCATGCTGATTCTTCTATCATTATTAATGTCACAGTATCTCGGTAATTTTTTGCCACATCTCCGAAGCTGTCTACTATTTGCCACCATTATACGAAAAGTTTTCCATTCTTTTTTTTCTAAAACCTGTGAAATATGACAATTACATGAATTAATTTTTCTAATGTAACTAGCTTAATTTTTAATTCGGTTGTTCTATTAGATATTTATTTTTCTTTTTTTTTATATAATTTTTTCTTTTTTTTCTTTTACATAAGTAATCCAAAGCAATAATTCATTGTTTGTGATTCTCTATACAAAGACATTGAAGACATTATAAAGCATAAATGTTATGCACCAAATAATTAGTAGAATCTAATTGAAATATTTTTAAAACTTTTTTTTATCTTTTGTTAGGAAAGTTCTAAGAAGACTAGTATTGATTTTTTGAAAATTTTAAATAAAAAATTTATATTTTGTATTTAGATTCTGAAACTACTTATAAAAATGAGCAATTACTTTTAATTTTTGGAATTTTCTAAATAAAATTGCACATTATTAAAATTTATATTGTGCAACAAATAAAAATCGAAATAGTGTACTGTATGAGTTCTGGATTGTTATAATAAGATGGGAGAGGCTTATTTAGAATAAAATTTTTGGTCTCTAATATCAAGATCATAATAATTTGCTCATGTATTGTAGATTGGCCTGTAGTGTGGCGTTTGATAAGATTATTACGAAATCTTCCGCAATTTTTTAATTATATGCAAGCGATTGCAGGATTAGGTGAATTAAACCAGATTATACTAGGTTCTCGATTATCAGGGGATAGCAGCAAATAAAAAAGTAAACAAGCTGATAAAGTTGGGAATTGAAATAAATTCGATAGATCCAATCTACATCTTTTTTGCCATTGACAAAAGAATCAGGAATCATCTGGCAAAGAGCATTCCATTAGCTGCAATGGGAGACTATTGGGGGGTGTTGGCAATCTAGAACACTGATGAAACGGCCCTTGTCGAGTAAAATGAACGAATTTGAACTAATAAAGAAAGAAAAGTTGAGAATTAAAATTGGCCTCCTAATAAGTCATATTGCCTTTAAGATACATTTTTATAACCTGAGACTAATCAAGCAGAAAACTTCCTGACTATACTGAAGAGGAGAGTAGTATATATATTCTATTATGTCACTGTTTTGCACTTGCTTGCAAGAGATACTATCTGCTGTATGTCTATTCTCTAACTTTTTCTAACAAAGATATCGCTATTGTTGCTTGTGCTAATGATAGTATAGCAATAAAACTATTCTGTAATTTGAATTAGCAATATAATATCGATACACAGGGTGTCTCAGAGCACCTATGACGACGCTCGTGGGCAGATAAAGGATAGTAAAATCTGAACAGAAAAATCCTTTATCATTTTGCAATTTTCGCAATAATATTATTGAGATATTAATTTAAAAAAATTGGCGAATGAGTACGCGTTTCGCGCGGCTATTGTGCGACTATTGCACGGCTAGGCTATGGGACGTACGCTCTAGGCATGACAGCGGCGAGCTTCGTAATATCGTACGGAAACAAAAAGTTTGGTATCCCTCTCGTCGCGAGGCCAAACTTTTCGTTGCTACGAAGCTCGCCGCTGTCACGCGTAGAATGTCTCATGGTCCAGTCGCGCGATAGCCGCGTGCTCATTCGCCAATTTTTTTTAATTAATATCTCAATAAATATTGCAAAAATTACAACTTGGCAAAGAACTTTTCTGTTCAGTTTATTGTCCTTTACTGTCCACGAGCGTTGTCACAGGTGCTCTGGGAAATCCTGTATAATGATTCTGATGCTATTAATGAAATGCTATATTCGCATAAATGTAATTCTTCAGATAGCAAAAAGGCTTCTTTCAGATAGCTAATAGTATGCAAAAATCAATC
This sequence comes from Cataglyphis rosenhaueri, assembly GCA_039654425.1. Classification (NCBI taxonomy): domain Eukaryota; kingdom Metazoa; phylum Arthropoda; class Insecta; order Hymenoptera; family Formicidae; genus Cataglyphis; species Cataglyphis rosenhaueri. The sequence goes on along the minus strand of JBCEWD010192232.1, from coordinate 30,295 downwards.
ATGACTTTGCAGCAGATTCCGATCTGCTGCATCTTCATTAAGTTTAATTTCTAACAGCACGTATTGCTCATAACTAGGGTTGCCATCTTTTTTTAAAACAAATAACGTGTGTAACTCTTTTAAGAACTAAAAAAAGTACACCAAATAAAAAAAAATACATATTTTTTATATTATTTATTTTTTATATTATTTATACATATTTTGTATTGCTTTTAGCAATATTTAATAAGTGTTTATCTTTTTTAAAGACTTTTATAGCATCTTTACAATCGATATTTAAATTTAAATATATTAGCAATTCATTTTTAATTAAATTTAGAAAAGCTTTTCTGTTTCACGCATTGAACGCATAGATCGCCTGAAAATCTATAAATTATAAATTTCCAGGCGATCTATGAGCTCAATGCGTGAAACAGATGCATTCATAGCAATAAATCACATGACACGGTGATATTCACCGCAAAAATGATAATGAAAACTTAATATTCGTAAAATAAAATATTTTAGCGTACTTTATTACTTTTACAAAGTGTAAAATATGTTTGTCCAAAATAACGTACAATACTTTATTTTAAAGTACGAGTGGCAACCCTATTCATGATAGTGAAAATACAGCAAAAATATTGTGACAACAAATATGTAGCAAATATTGAGCAAAATTTATTATATCAGACATTGGTAGAAAATACAGCAGAAATCAAGCACGATCTATTATCATACCACAGAAATGCGGCAAAGATAGAACACAATTTTACCTTATCAACTGTTGAAAACAGAAACACAGATAGAAATCGAGCATAGCCTACTATCACAACGTGGCGGCAAAATTATGGTAAAAATAAAACACGTTTGGCAAATTCAATTATATTAATATAAATAGAATAAAATTGAGAATATTATTATTGCAATAGTATTATTGCACAAATGTTAAATTATATCATTTACAAATCAGTTATTTGTAATTCTCAAGTCACATAAATATAATATATCATGTTATACAGGGTGTCCGACATATAACTGACCGCACGAAAAATGAAGGTAAATTGGGCCAAACTGAGTCGAAAAGTCCTGAACGAAAGCATCATTTAAGCAAGAGGTGGAGTCATCTCTTGTTTAATGATGCTTTCGCTACTAACAGACGTACATAAGTAATCTGTCGTATAAGCCGATAACGGCTTACCGCTTTCCAACGTGCTCATTAGCTCACATATTTTAATTAATAACACAATAATTATTGTGAATTTTGCAAATGCAGAATTACATTTTTCATGCGATCAGTTACATGTCGGACACTATGTATCATGTTGTATATATAATTAATTATTGTAATGTAATATAATTATATTGTAATATAATTAATTTGTATATTTTTAAAAAATAGTTAACAATAAATAAATAATTTATTTATTAATAATTCGTAAATCTCAAAATTTATATAGAAATTAAACTTTTATTTTGCATTTCAAGCAGTCAATATTTAAACAATTATTGATTCATTCGGTTTTTAAACAATCAATTTAATATTCTGAATTCTCGATTGAAATTGTTCAGAAACTAAACTGATAAAAATAAATTATACACTTTTAATCTTATTAATCGTGTTTTGCAATCTTTATATTTGCCCATAATAAAAACTTGAATACGAAATAAATACATAGAGCAATAAACGAAAAAAAAACTGAATATGTATATAACTCAATATTACTATATGTAGAATATCTTATACAGGGTGTCCGGAAACTTTTGACACACCCGAACGTGAAGGTATTGAGCCAAACTGAGTCGAAAAGTCCTGTATCATTTTGCAAAATTCGCAATAGTTTTTGCATTATTAATTAAAATATGTAAGCTAACGAGCACATTGGAAAACAGTAGGCCGATGTCGGCAGGCATGTAACGATTACAGGACTTTTCGACTTAGTTTGACCCAAATCTACCTTCACACTTCGGGTCAACAGTTTCCGAACATCTTGTATAATATCGATGTGGTTCTACCATTATTATTCAACATGACAATAGACCATATTGTGTTTCTGTTATTTTTGCTGTTATCTTTTGAGATGGCAAAGTATGTTGAATTTTTTTTTTGGGGGGGGAGGGGAGAGAGAGAGAGAGAGAGAGAGAAAAAGAGAAAGAAGAGAGGGAAAGAAAAACAAAAAGAGTTTAGAAATTGAAGTTTATAAATGGAAACGGAAGGCAAGTGTTAGAAAGAGAGAGTAGGAGATATAAAAATTATATATTTAAAATTTAATATATGCACAATAGTTTAGTTGTTTCAATTGAAATTCAAATAGAAATCGATAATCAAAAAAAAAAAACAATTTCTATTTTTTGAATAAATATTAGGGTTAGATTAGTTTTTCGAAAGTGGGAAAGCAGGGGAGTTCATTCATTCTTTCCCCTCTCAGGCATTTACTTAAATATTTACTTAAATATGTAATTAATCTAAAATTCATTTTTTTTTTAATCGGAAAAGTTCAAATTATTGCATTTAATATTTGTTCTTCGTATAATTTAATTGTTAATAATTTTTTAATAAACATCAACGATGACTAAAATCTTTTGGATGTTATTCAAGGCCATGACTTTGATAATATTTATGTTAAAATCAAGATCATTGGAAGTGGGTCTTCTAATATGCATATTTATAATAGCTTTTATTTTTTTTCATATAAGCGGTATCGAGCATGCGAACAAATACAATTACTTTTTATGGAATATTTCCATATACCTTATTTTTATTTTTATCAAGCATCACAAAATGCCATGTAGCTATCCTTTCTTCCTTAGAAGCTTGCCATTTAACAGTAGTTTCATCAGAATCAGTGTTGGATGCTGTCATTTTTTCTTGCATAAGGTCCATTAAATCTCGCAGGAATAATTGTTTTTTTAGCTCTGGACATCCTATTAAAGTAAATTAATGTTAACCAATATATAATAAATACATTTTAATTATGACAAGGTAATAATTGTCAGACTATTTTTATTTATGTAATTTGCATTTCAAATATGTATTTGTATTTCAAATATGCATTTGCATTTATAATCTGCCTATTCAGTTAAGTATAGATTCATTCAAATTCATCAAACGGAAAAGTTTTTTGCTTTTATGTCCAATTGTTCGCAATATTTTCTCATATTATTAATTTAATTAATTCAGCATTATGGATCCAATAAACACAAATTTATAGTCTCGGCATCCTCTTGTGTTTTTTTCCACCTTATTTAGTGACAATAAAGATCAATTTAATATGTGGAAACAATTTTATTTTATAGGATAGTTATCAATATAATCAATCATACAGAATATATTCGATATCTGAGCCTTAATGGGCAGATTGGATATTGACATATAAAGCTGAAATTTCAGCTCGTAAAGACTCGATTTATAACAAATCTCATTAAATATAATCTTATTGAGTAATCGTGACAGAATCTTTTCATCGCTGGGGGGAAGAGAAAGCATTGCGCGAATAGTCAGACGGCTCTTAGAGCCGTTGGTAGTCTGACTTTTACTTCCACATTAATCTGGGGTTGCAGATGCGCCCTAGAATAGTTGGCAGGGAAAAATGAGGTTGTGCTGGTATGAGTGTTTGAATAGTCCGACATCAAAAACAATGAGGTACCCGACAGTTTATCAGAGCTGGATCAAAGGCTGAATTGATGGCCAGAGTCGACGATCGATGTTTTCTACTGTTTGAAGAAGGAAACAATGATTGCAGGATCATCATTTGACATAAGAAGCACGAATGTCGCAGCATGGATGTAGGCAGTCAAGGATGCTTTTTGGGAATTCGCCGAGTGAGGGCCTATATCAAAGGTTTTAATAGACAAAAGGCTGGACTAGTGACACGGATACTCTCTGAGCATGATATTTTCACTTGTTATCTTTGGGTTTTAGCAATAGACTGCAAAAGATGCGGGGTATTCAGCCTTCATATGCTGTGTGATTGCCCGGCATATGTCAGATAAGATTTATACTGCTGGGTTCAGCTTTTTAAAACCTCAGAAAATAAGCAATATCTTGATCAGAAACCTTCTTTTCTTTTAGAAAAAAATTAATCTGAAAGGACTGTTTATCGGAAAGATACAATGTGACATACACTTTGTTCGCATGCCAAAGACGGAACTTTGTTTCTGAAAACCATCCCTGTCTTTCTATTATTTTATTAGTATTAAATATAAACTTAAATTATTAATTAAGCCTATTAGAAACTCAATTGCTTTACATGTTATTAAAATAAGTATAATATACACAATGCATACAAAAAGTTCCGGGACTGATTTTTTTTTAGATGTACTGATTGCGCTATCTTTTGGTCTACAGTGAGTCTAGTTACTATGATGCCTCTTAAATCTGCTATATTTTTTACCGCCAATGAATATATAATTCAAAGTTCACTTGCGTTTAAAATTTTTAAAAATTTTTACGTTGTCACGATTTTCAGGATAGAAACATGTTTTTTTTTTAAATATAAAGAAATTGCAACAGAAATATATTAAATAATACAAAACGTATTTGGAAAAGATTGTCTAGCGCGTAAAGTGTTTAGGTTGGCATCGGCTTAACATCGTCATTCAACAAAATTCTGCGCTGGCGTCTCTGCTTCGATGTTAAAAAGCTCAGAACAAACCTCGCACACACTTTTTTTTTGCCGAACACGTCATACACAATAGTGTGAACATTTCCCATATACTAATGTTCAATTTATGCCACGTTTCGATCAGCGAAACGTCAGTCAACGAAACGTCAGTCAGCGATTTTGCGCGAGAAAAGTGCGCGCATATTTGATATTCTTATGAAAGAGTGTCTTTTTCTCGTATCATCCTCAAACGTCTCACAGCAACTCTTGAACGATGCATACTACAAGAACACTGTACTACCTGTCAGATAATCTTTTTTAATGCATCTTCATTATTTAATATGTTTCTATTGCAATTTTTCACATTTAACAATTTTAGCATTTTGAGGTTGATTTATTTTGAAAAGCAATAACGTAAAAATTTTTAAAAAATTTTAAATGCACGCAAACTTTAAAGTATTGACTCAATGGCGGGAAAGAAAATATTGCAGATTCAAGAGGCATCATAATAATTAGACCCAGTGTAAGCCAAGAGATAGCGTCGTTAATATATCCAGAAATAATTCAATCCCGAAACTTTTTGAATGCATTGTAAGTATAATAGTAAAAATAATAGTAAAATATAGTAAATAATAGTAAAATAATAGTAAAAAAAGAATGATATAATTGTTAAAAAATTTTTTTTAAAGTAAAAAAAACGCATAAAAAAATTTATGTAATATAATATTATTTTGTATTTAAAAAAAAATTATTGTATAAAATAAGTGTTCTAATTTTTTACAAAAAATAATAATATAGAAAAATTGTGCATCAAAATAATAAAATTTATGCTACAAAATTTATTTATTATTATTTCTAATATATTAAAAAGATTCTATATCTAAATTGCAATGTTTTTTAAAATAGTGAAACATATTTAAGTATAAAAAAATTTTTAATTATGAAAACTAGGCGCTGCTAAACATGCCATGCTAATCAAATTAATGTACTTGTTACATTTTCAATTTAGCTGCAAAGTTTTTGTAAAATTCTCTTTCAAAATCGAAAGGCAAAAAATAAATAAATATCTATCTACGTAAATGGAAAATTTAAAAAATCTATTAATCAATGATATTATTTTAATTTAAAATAATATATTGTCTTTAAAATGAAAATAATCGAAACACATTGGCACAGATCGCGCGTCATTAAATTGAAAACAGCAAGCGGAAATTGTAAAAGAGCAATCAATAAATTATGTAAGCTGCCAACGATTAACTCATTGGTAGAATGCAATATGTAGGAATTAATTGACATTAATTGGTGAGTGAGATATATAGAATTGAGATATATCGTGCGAAGATACGATTTATGTCGATATATGTAAAGCGATCATTTAGATCTAGGCATTCGCATATAGATAAGTGGAGAAAAATCTCGGGTGAGGATTCAAAAGATAGCGATCGATGAGACAAAAATTGAGACAAGTTCGATTCCAAGTTTGATCGAAAATACAAGAGCGATTACAAGTTCGATCAAAACTGCGAATCCGATTACAAAAGTGATTACGAGCAATCGAAGATATAGTCTAATGTGATCACAACCATTTATATATTATTTCATCATATAAATCAATAACACATGTTTTTAAATATTTTTAAAAAAATTACAAAAAAATAATTAGCATTTAGATTTTGAAAAATTTATTTTTATTATTTAAATATAAATAAAAGTATATGTATGTATAGAATTTCAAAATAATATAGTAAAATTTTTTTTTATAAATTTTCTCAAAACAAGCTAATTTGTTATGCTTTAAATTAGAATATCTTTTTACTTGAAAAAAATTCACGAATAATCTTTTAAAAAATTGAATTTTCTTCAGTTACCTTTTATAGGTCTACTGGGAGTCGGGACTGGATTACAATTTGGCGTACGATTCTTCGAGGATGTTCCGGGAATTGGCTTACCCGTATCCTGATATACACACCAGCAATAACCGGAATAGCATTGTACTCGATGATATCTTCCATCAGACGTACATTGTGGTATGTAAAATTTTTCTTGTGAATTTTGCTTTTGATCTTCCAATACTGATCTTCTATCTGACATGCAATCATTTGCTACAAAAAGATTAATAAACATAGTTTAATAAACAAAAACTTTTTATATCCAAATTAGAAATAGAGATTTATCTTTTGGAGGACTTGAATCCTAGTCTCCAGCGTGAAAGTCTAGACGTTTCTCATTGTGTTACTACGAATAATTAGCGGGCTTAATAAGAATATTTATATGCTACATATGTATATTTGCGTTAAACTTTATGAATTTTTTTTCTTCAAATTCCGAGAAGTGTATCAAATGACTTTACAACAAAACTTCATTGAACAAAAATTACTTATAAAAAATATTTGATCAAAATTGGTAAGACGGAATATGTGATGTTTCTTTATAAGTATAAATAAAACTTACCGTCGCCTTCCTCCTTAGTATCTGGTAAATTACTGTTAAATGTCGGCAGAGGATGAATAGTTGGACTACTTTTCAAAACTGTAAAAGATGTATTGTTATAATTTGTTATAATGTTCATTCTTTCTGTATTTTGTAGATAGGAAAATATATATATAACAATATTATATTGTCGTTATATTATATAATAAAAGGGATCATAATATTCATATAAATGTAACATTTTGTTTAGAGGAATTACGTGCATTACTCTTCATTATATATATGTATATACATAGTGTCTACTCAAATGAAAAAAGACATGCGTATATAAGAAACATATATGTATATAACTTACGAGTAAAGTCACTCGCGAGACAAGCACCCCATTCCTGTCTGGATAACTTTAAGTCTCGATTTAGGTCGCACGTACGAGCGAATGTTCGTGCGCATTTTTTCGGTCTCACTGCTTTTTTAGCGAGCCTTCTAAGCTCCTTGTATTCTGCTGCATCTAAGTAACCATTTCCATCTTTGTCCAGAATTCCAAATTTCCATGATAGTACTCGTTCGACATTCTTATCGCCTATTAATAGAAAAATAACGCATCTTAACAGTCTTTAATATATATAGTCTTAAAAAATTAAATATGCTAATTTTATCAACTACTTTTTTACTAGGAAATATAAAATATATTTTTTCTTTAAAAAAAAAAGTAGATGCAATAATCTTGCTATCGGCGATCCCGTTAGTTAAGAGAAACTGAAGTAATATAGATATATTTTTATAAAAGCATCTGTTTATTTAAAAATTCACTTTAGTTAATCCTTCCCGTTTCTTTTTCCGTTTAATTAGATTATTATATGAATTAGATTATTCTTTTTTAAGTAATTTTATAGTACTTACCGTCAACGGATATATTGGTCCGCCTGTATTCAATTTTGAAATTTTCAATAAGATTTTCATTGAATTTGGACTTTTCCGTTCGATCGCAAGTATTACGATGTCTGTTGCTACTATATTGCCTACGTTGTTTTCTTGGCGAATGCCGCGTTTGACCACTCCTAGTTGAAGCAGAAGATTTGGAGTCGAGTCTCAAACATCTTGGCTTTTGGTGTCTTACTGATGTATCGGGTAACGGCCGACCTTGCGGTGTTACACACCAACAATATCCAGTCTCTACGTGACATTGAATCGGTGCATATGTTCCATCGTGTTGACAGATAAGCCGCGCGCCCAGTCGAGTTGTTAGCCTTGCTGAGAAGCACGCTGGTGTTTCTGAATATAAATCAACAATTTCATTTGTCAAATTTAAATTTCAATTATTGTGGAAAAAAGAGAGAAAAATGAGAATTCAAAATAATTGTCAAAACGCGTAACGATACTTTTAAATTTAATATATTTTATATACATATAATAAGAGTACGCGCGCGCGCACACACATATACACATAGAAAGGTATTTGTTTACATTGACAGATATCTCAATAATCTTGGCTTAGACATATGTTGTAAGAATAAGGATGTTAATTAATGTTTACTTTGTTTTAATTGGGCGATTTTGTGCGGTTTTTGAAATATTTAACAAAAAATTTTACTGAATAAAACGTACTTTTCTGACACCCTGTATATTTAATTGTATATGTAAAAAGTATTTATTAAACACTTATACATAAACTACTTATGTATTAAATGTTTATTTACAATATATTTCAATTGTCTACATTTCTCTCTCTCTCTCTCTCTCTCTCTCTCTCTCTCTCTCTTTCTCTCTCTCTTTCTCTGTCTCACTCGTGCGCACACACGTGTAAATATTTTTTAGGTATTTATATTTACATTTATATGCCTAAACATAAAAATAAAATGTTATTAGCAAAAAACTAACAGTAATAATACTATTAATATATATTTTTTATAGTATTTAAAAAATTTGATAAAATACACATACAAAACACGCACGCGCACACACACACATACACACACACAACACAAAAATCTATGAAACCGTACAATAATAAATCTCATTTCGCAAATATGGGGCAGTAGGCAGTATGGCGTGGACCTCGCTTTGTGGAAAATTGAATACTATGTGAAATCTCACAATAATAGATCTTATTTCGAACTGCAAGCATCGAGTGGTATGAAGTGGACTTTCGCGTGAAAAATTCTAAACCCATATAGAATATATAATAATTCCATAGAAAACACATGGGCGAAAGAAAGAAAGAATACTTTATTTCTAGGGTCAGGTAAATCAGTTTTTGTTTTTTTAAGTTAAGTTTAAAGTTAACGGCCCAAAAATTAATTAAGTTTATATTAAAAGTTACTAAAACAAAAAAACTCAGTTAAAGTTAAGATAAAAAATTATTGACTTATTAAAGTTAAAAGTTAATTTTCTATCCAATATTGAATCGATACATTCGACAAACTTATACAATAAATAAAATATTCGCATTACGCATCAACCATTTTTACATGACATTAACATTAATAAATTATTTTAATTTGTATAAAAAAATTTTAATTTGTATAAAAAAAAGTAATAAGTTAACGTTACTTTTAACGTATACTTTTAAAAATATCTAATTTAAGTTAAAAGTTAACACGTTCCAAATTAACTAAGTTAAATTAAAAGTTATTAACTTTTTAACTTAACTTTTAACTATTTAAAGTTTAGTTACTATTCAACTCTGCTTATTTCTAATTTAAAATTAAGATTAGTTATAAGCTAAGTATTAGGTATAAGAATTAGGTTTGAGTTAGATTAGTTTTCTTGAGATGGGGCGCAGCCTCTTTCCTGCCCACACATGTTTCCTATGGGATCATTATACTGTTCCACATGGACTTCAAATTTCTATTAAATGTACATGGTGTCAAAAAATTATGTTCTACACAATAAATTTTTTGTAAAATTTTGTTACTATTCAACTCTGCTTATTTCTAATTTAAAATTAAGATTAGTTATAAGCTAAGTAGAATTAGGTTTGAGTTAGAATAGTTTTCTTGAGATGGAGCGCAGCCTCTTTCCTGCCCACACATGTTTCCTATGGGATCATTATACAGTTCCACATGGGTTTCAAATTTCTATTAAATGTACATGGTGTCAAAAAATTATGTTCTGTACAATAAATTTTTTGTAAAATATCTCAAAAACTGTAAAAGACTGCCAATTAAAAGTAAACATTAGTCAATATTTTCATCTTTATTACATATGTCATTGGCGATGAAAAATTGCCAAAATAGGAACTTCAAATCAAACTTGCAGTTGAAGCAAAGCTTTTGTTTCAGCAGAATTGTAATTCAAAAAATATAAATTCTTAGCAAATATAAGTATATTAATATATATCTACATTAGTTTAAACAGTTAAACTTGTTATTAATACTCTGATATCCGAGAGATCGTCTTCAAATGCATTGCCGAGGAATTGTTCAACAACAATGGTTGCGTTTAGCAGAGAAAACCACTCAGTAGCAATTGAAGGTGATTGGCTCTTACTCTTAGAACCAACAAATCAACGTCAAGTGTTGACAAAACGTGCTTTCTCTGCTATACGCAAATCAATGGCAGACATATTAGAATTAGAACAGCGGTCAAGCTGTGCGGACGTATTGATTACAGTTCGGTTCTATTATTATTTCCATGTGAACTTCTTGTGCGTGTTATATTTTATTAAAGTTCTTATTGCATAAAGAATACTTTTTATATTTCGGGAGTGCGTATTTACAAGCACGAATGCAAGGTTGTGTCGTGCGCGTTCAAGTTACATTTATCGATATCGATCCGCGGGTGCAACAAAATATATATATGCACACACATATATGCGCACACACATATGTGCGCACACACATATATGCGCACACACATATACATATACATACATATTCTACATTCTAAATCGCATTTTATGAGATTCTAATAAGAATTGTAACAAATCTTCTCAAATATCAAAATTCACAAACCTTCAAATGTGATCAGATAGAATCAAAAATTGGCAAGGTATTAACCTTGTTAAATTTATTTGTTTATTAGTCTTTTTTAGATCAAAGAATTTAATTATTTTATCCAATTATCCCCTTCCCCCATCACATTAAAATAAAAAATTAAATATTTTTAAATTATGAGCTATTTACAAACTTTCCCCATCCCACAATTAAAATTTTTGAATTGTTCACCCAAATTGTTAAGCTTAAACTTCTTGGCAAAGATACTATTTCATACATTCCCGAAAAATAATAAAAAATTGTACTTGAAAAGCGATAAATCTATTGTTTTTTTAATTAAATATTTTTTTCCCGAATAATAAATTCGTAAAATTGCATAAGTATATTTTTGAACTGCTATGTATTGTATTGTTTATGCATGAGATACGTGTACTAATGCTGTGTAAGCGTGTGTATGATGTGTGTTCGGCCAATCTCAGAAAAGCTTATGACTTGTCAAGAGGCCACTAACAATAAGTTAAGGCGGCTCAACAAATGTGATTAATATGCACTAAAAGTCATATCTCATCGATTTTATCGCTACTTAGATATATTAAAAGGGAAGTTGTTTTGAGTAATTCCCCAAAAAATCAAGTAGAGGACGGCATTGGTTTAGAAGATATAATAGATTAAAGTTTAAAAATTTTAATGTTTTTCCTTAGATATTAAGAACAATAAAGTTTGTATACGCCATAGTAATGTACCTATCATTTTTTAACTAGAAACATTTTTGATTATATTTAAAAGTTTTTGAAAAAAAGTTTTTTTATATATAGTTTATATAGTAGATATTAGAGAAGTTTCTTTAGATTCTGCAAAGATAATATTAGTGGGAATAAAGTTTCTATATCCAAAAGCTAATCTCAGAGCTTTATATTAAATATGATTTACAATTAGTGTTAAAGTAATCTGTTTAAATAGTCGGTGAAAAAGAATATCCTTATTCTCAATTCTAGAGCAAATTAAAGAAATATAATTTAGTCAGAAAGATCAATGAATCATTTTCCCATCAGGTATGTCTTATGGATAAAATGATTTAATGATTTTTAGAGGACTTCAGTAGGTGTTCCAAATATGTTGAAGTTGTAGAGCCCAATTTAAAGTAGAAATGTAAAATTAATTCCAAAAAATTTTATGTTTAAAGAAATATAAAAATGCATGAATTATTAAGAGTAATATTTAAGCTCTCATTTAATGTTTCCATACAGAATTTGGTCTTAATTGTAAATAACTCTAATCCTGAATCTTCGAGTATTATTTTGGCCTTCTAGATAGCATTTTCTAATAATTCAATTGGTCTTAAATTCAGTGTAATAAAAAGAAAATTGGAACATGGTCAGCATATTAAACAATTTTGTCTTTTATATAATCTAAACCTAATACATAAAGAGTGTACAGAATAGAACCTAATAGGTTTCATTGAGAAAGACCTATTTAAATCTATAGAACTGCATTTACTTATTTCTGCGAAGTTGTACTGAGAATTAGAGATGATATGATGGTCCAATTTAAACGATTACAGATTAGATTTTTATGAATTTTACATATGCATATAGTTAAGGATATAAATGGTCTTATTTTTTCTTTATCCGCTTTTAGAATAAAATATACTAGGAGCTTTTTCCACTTTGAAAAAAAATCTCCGATACAAAAGATCGATTAGTATCAAAGAATAAAACCTGATTTGATTGAGGAAATGAATAAAAAATTTTATAATCAAGTCCATTGATATTTGGACTAGATTTAATCTTTAAATTATTAATAACGAATTCTAATTTATATATCGAAAAGGGAATTTTCAGAAAAGGGTCAAATGGATGAATACTTCGGAGATTCAAGAATTACCCATAGTGGATACAATTCCAAGATTAAGTTTCTTTCGTTATTTTTTTTAGTTTGTTTTAGACATTGTACATATTTTTTATTTCATGAAAGTTCCATTTTCTTTGAAATTTTTGATCGTTTCATATTTCAATAGAATGGATGTATTTTCTTAATCACGGAAGATGTAAAATGAGTTCTTTTTAATTTTTCTTAAACTTGAACAAGTTCTTACTTTATATTTTTTAAACATATAAGAGATTGATAAAACTCTTGTGTAAAACTCAAATTTTGTGGACTACCAAGAATCAAACACAGAATAGTAATGCGTTAATTTCAAAGAAAATAATTTTTAGCGATGAAAATAATATCAATATTTCGCTTTTTCAGAGAGATAAGGTGGATTTATTAAAATTAAATCTCTATTTGAAATTTATTTATTTGTATTATTTATCTTTATATTATTTACTTGAACCAAGAAAAATTCGTGTCCCTGTGTACAATTAATCAGTTTAAAAAAAAATTTTATTTGAGATTATCACACTATCATATTACGTCTGGCTTTTATTAGCTCGGAAAACTCAACATTTTTTCAAATTTATAAAATTTTCTCAAGTTTGATTTTGTTTAAAAGTAAGATTTCTAAGTATTTTTTTTTTATTTGAATTAATTTGTTACAATTGTTATTCCATCATAGGTAAGGGAAAAAACATTTCCAAAGAAATTTAGCATAGACTTTCCCAGAGCATCATTTATCCGGAATGGAATCCTTGCCTGAATCCAGAATAATATTCATATATTAAGTCTGAAAGAAGCATCAGGAAAGTTTTTTGGAAAATTGATCATTAAATATAAATTCTTCGACAATTTTTGGGAAATCAGTTTATTTTACTTAAGTATACTTTAGAAATTCTATTAAATAATAAAGACAGGGCACACTCTGGAAAAACTATGCTGTTGTGATAGGGAAGCGATCACCACATATCTACACCGACTGATCATTCTAGATTCATACACATACAAGGTTTAGAGAAGGTTAAGTCTATACATGATTCTGAGTCAATATTTACCGATTTGCAGAACGTAGAGTTACCCAAGCTTACATAGATCAGTCTAGAATCAAGCAGATCTTCCAAAAGACTACTTCTCTCTCCCTACCGGACAATTTTTATAATCTCTCCCACTTCGGTGGTGGGCATTAAAGTCACCTCCAATAACAATCTTATTCTGGAATTGATAAAGAAGGATCTCCAATCTGCAGTTCCGATTCTCGGCCCAGCAAGAGCCCTGTAACAAGAAATAATAGTAATTCTGCCAGAAGTAGAGAAAACGTATAGCACACATAATTCTATGTGGCCATTACAAAAAATATCATATTTAATTTCTGTTCAAAGAAGATTGAGCACCAGATTACAATAACGTCACTTATGATTAGAATTGACTGTCAACCTCTTAGTTGATTGTCTAGATACTCTCACATACTTTTTGCTTTAGTATTGTGATTACACTTGTACAATAAAATATCATGTGTATATTAAAAGAAGACTAAATTAATTCCCATGTAAAGTTTGCTCTATCAATTTTAAAATATTTTATTCTAAACTTAATTAAAATCGCGGCATCATCTTCAGTAACCTATTTTTTTTTTAGCTCTTTTAGAATCTTCAATAAATAATAGCGGTTGATAAAATGAGACCTTTTTTGTCTTAAGTTCTATTAAATCATAGATTTTTTAGCGCTGATTACGAATCTAAGCCATAAAAATGGCATATCACGTCAAGTTTTTGAGAAAATTTTAGAGTTGCTAAAATAAGCATTTTTGATACTTTTGCGTGAGTTATATTTTTTGATGAAGATGTGCTCCACAAAACAGTGACAGCTCAAAATGAAGCTGAAGACTTGTGCTTTAAGATAAAAATGCCAGAAGTCTTAGGCAGAAATGGTTTTCTCCGAAAAAAATCGAAATATAAAAAACATCATTTATCGAAATGTCAATTATATGTTTCTCTCCAATTGTTCGTTATTAAAATTTTTTTAAAGATCATTCTAATTATGAAAGTCAATATGTATATGTTTGTCTAATTACTCATCACAAATCATATGTTAAAATTTCAAAATTAGAAATGGAGGATTTAAAATGGCAGATATTTTTGAAAAAATTGATATTATTTTTTTAACAATTTTTTTCTATGCTTCCTTCTTCTTTTTATCCTTTTTTCCTATTCGCGGATGCCGTACCTTGTGCTATCTTTCTCCAACGTCTATGCGAATCCATCGCGCTATTCTTTTGTCGCATTCATGCGGAGTTCTTATTTACAATTATATACAGTTGTATACAATTGTAATTGTACACAATTGTACAGTTGCTATCTCACATCATCTCGTGCTACTTCTCTAATGCAAATGTCTCATGTTATCTCTCTCACATTGTTATATGAACGCTTTATTTTGCGTTATTTTTCTTCCACCATTGCGCTATTTCTTTTCCCACGCACATGTAGACCTGTAGCGCTATCTCTCTTTCACCTCGCAGACATGTGCGGTTCCAAACTTCGTGATTCCTCCCCCTCGTGGATCCCTTGTCTACCGGTCGCACTGCAGTCTCTCGTCCCCGCGTACCTTTTGCATACCGATCGCGCCGTGGTTCCTTTTCTGGCATGACCCCGCGTCGGATCTTCCATCCCACAGGGAACCTCGCTTAGAACCGGCTTCTCTATATACACACACATATGTATACAGGGTGTCCGGCGTCAATCGCATCACCTGTTGTGTGCAGATAGAGTAGACAAAACTGAGGAGAAAAGTCCTGTATCATTTTATTTTATAACGCTTAATAAAAGAGTTATTATTGAGTGAAGTCTGGCCTATCATCGCCGATCTTTAGCTGGACGCACGGTCGATGAGCCGCCCGCTTAGTAGTGTGCGTGAATACTCAGATGTTTACGATGGCTCACCGACGTGCGTTCAGCTGAAGCTCGGCAATGATAGGCCAGACTTCACTCAATAATAACTTTTTTACTAAGAGTTATAGAAAAAAATGGTACAGAACTTTTCTCCTCAGTTTTGCATACTTACCTGCACATGACGAGTGATGCGATTGACGTCGAACACCCTGTATATGTGTATGTGTGTGTGTGTGTGTGTGTGTATATGTTTCAAAAAGTTGTTTGACTTAAAAGAGGATAGAAGATGATACTATTGGTTTGACATTAGATAGTCATTTGAAGGTCAGGGTGAGGGTTACCTTCAATTTTTTAAACGGAACCTATTATTTTTCATTGCATATTCTTGTAACCTATCTCAAAAGCTTTCCGAAATATTATAAGAAAGTATTTTTCTTTTAAGTACTTTTTGAGATATAAGGTTTTGAATTTAACAATTTTTTGACATAAAATGTAAAATATTTTGTAAAATATTTATTTGCATGGGCATGAGAGGCAAGGGGACTCACATTATTCAAGCACCAAAAAAAAAAATCATTATTAAAATTAAAAATTTCAAGTTTAAAGCCCTTGCACAAAGTCAGATAACAGATATGAAACAATAGAAGCAGAGAACAGAAATAAGGAATAAAAAATTATCGCTCCTGATGTATCTCCAGTGCACAATGATGCGACAATAAAAAGAAACAACCAAGCAGAATTTTTGAATTTTATCGGCTATTTCTCAGGACTATATTCTCGAAAATTGTAGATAATATTTATAATTGCGTAGCTATTTTCCGATATTTTTAGCTGCACAACGATAAATATCGTACGTGATATTTTTCGAGAATAAGGTTTCTGTGCATAGCTGATCATAACATATATGATATGGACATATACACGTCAAAAGTAAATACAAGTTCGTAAATACAATTGAAAAAATTTGCTGTGAGTGGTTGACAACAAACAATCCAAATTGTACTTGTGTATCACAATGTGATGGAAATATATTTATTGCCTATCACGGTCTATTCTGCATTGATACAAGTTTTCTGGTATGTTAGAATTTCTTGTTCCTATTTCTTTTTTTTTCTACTTATTTCCAGTTTATTTCCTGTTTCTATTGCCTATTGCCTGGCATTGTGCAAGGGCTTTTAGTCTATATAAGACCTATATAAAACCTGCAAAGCGTGGTTAATAAAATTGTAACAACTATTTCTATCAATTTAATTTTTCATCACAATCCCCCCTTCCAGAAAATACAGATATTAAACTGATTTGAAAATTAAACAAATAAATATATAATTCTTATTAATTTGAACAAAAATTGTCCGAATAAAATTGTTATAATGTGTACTTAAGATGTAAACTAGAAGTTAATTTCCATATAAATAAAATCTTTTAGTTTATAAATTTATATATAAAGTGTCCGAAATCGCATCACCTGTCGTGTACAGAGAGAACAGGTGAAATAGAGAAGAAAAATCCTGTATCATTTTGTGTTTTTCATAATAATTATTGAGTAATTAATTAAAAAAGATCGGTTAAGTCGAGCGAGTATTAACACGCGAAAAGAAAATAAGTACAGCGGATTTATTTGTGGTAGCTAGAATACAAGAATCCAATTATGTATCGCTTGTACGTATCCGGTGGCATTTGTAGAGCGCTCCCCCCAAAATTTCGTGCGCTTAGCGACCGCAAACTTTTAGGTTATCTTTTCTCACTGCACGTTTATACTTACATGAATTGATTAATTTTCTTAATAATTAATTTCTTAATAATTATACAAAAATCACAAAATTGTAAAAAAAACTTTTTTTCTCAGTTTCACATGCTTTATCTGCATATCGGCTGATACGATTGATCCGGTCACCTTGTATAATGTGTGCGTGCGTGTGCGCGCGCGCGCGCGCGTGTGTGTGTGTAAGTATAATTATGTTGACCCAAATATTTATACGCATAGGATGTTGCAATATATATAAATCCAGATAGCCAATTCTTTGTGTCTGTCATGTTGCCAACAATTGTCAGTTTAAATTATTGGGTAAATATGCATATTAGGGGATTCACCTCCAATGAACTTGATCTTAACATATATTGTCAAGATCATGACTCTGAATAACATCTAAGACGTTTTAACTGTCGTTTGTTGTTTATTGAAAAATTATTTATCATTAAATTGTACGATAAGAAAAAGTTAAATATGATAATTAAATATGATAACCTGAACTTTTTCGAGTATGAATTATAATTGTATGTTTAAATATTTAAGTAAATGCGTGGGCGGGAGAGCAGCGGTTCCAGTAGCCTTGTGAAATTTCACATCTTCCTCGTCATTTATAGTAAGTCGGCAATAAGTCGAATTATTTTTATATTTTTCTTTTTCTTCCGCTGACCATCAGATTATTATTATAATTAAATTATCATTAATTTTTGCATTGGTTTCTTAGTGAAAACTATTGTTATTAAAAAACAAAAATCGTGAACAAAAAAAATTTGCAATCGCTAAAATCGACAAACCTGAAAGCTTCTGGCTCGGGCAGCAGCGGATTTCTTCTTTGTAATAAATATAAGTAGATTTAATCTAAATCTAACAAAAGTTTATCTCACATACACATACATATACGCACGCACGCACACAAACACGGAGTATAAATCTCTCTATCTTCCATCTTCTTTATTGAACGAGTGGTGGGAAAAGGTTGTACTCCTCCCCATGCAGCCATGTTTTCCAAAAATTCTAACCTAATTTAATCAAACTTATTGTTGGATTAAATTTCAACATTTATTATGATTAAATCAACAAGTTTTTAGCACCATTTAAGAATTACATACTATGAATAATGCTTCATTTTTCAGAAAAAGATTAGATTAGGTTATAATTTTTAAGGGAAGATGGGGTGCAGGGAGAAAGATTTTGCTCCTTCTCCGTCCAAACGTAAGTCATAAACAGACTTTTTTAGCCAAAAGTAACAGATTATTATGGCTGCGGTAAAGAAGACGCTAAAAATGCTTCAAAGCGTTTGATTAACCAATAAGGACAAGAAAAATAAAGATTTCTTTCTTCTGATTAGTTAATGTGCAATACTTCAAAGCATCTCTAGCTTTTTGATTGCCTATGACGTACACAAACTTTACTGTCAAATCTTAATTTATTATATCTCTTAAACAAATACCGTTCCTCCCTTGATTTTTCCAAGAATTACTCAGAACATCCTCTACAACAATACCTAAGTAGCGATAAAATCGGTGAGGTGTGATCTTTTATGCATTTTTACCCATTTTCCTTTTTTTATTTAAAAAAAAACTTATTTTTAAAATTTGACCTAAATTAGAACATAATTTTTGGAAGTTTTGTCTTAAAAGTTAGTGTCTTAGAAGTTTTTGTCTTAAAATCTACTAAACGTCAAAAAAACTTTAAGTTATAATCTTTCATAGTATCTATTTTCATTTTAAGTGACATTTTATATTTGTTATGTATAAAATTGGTGTGTGTGAAGCTGGATCATTTCGTGGAAACTCATATATAATTAAGAGTTCTGGCTTTATTTTCAATAGTTCTAGAGTTCTCGATAGTTTAAACAAATAGTTCTGGCCGTTAAAGCATCGAAAATGCTTTAAAACAAACTGAGACGCCAACTTCACACAGCGTCTCACTTTGTCCTACAACATTCTCCTTATTAATAATTGTCAAAATAAGAAAGATTTATAGTTCTGTAAGAGTTCTAAGAAGAGTTCTGCCTTTTAAAAGTAAAAAAATATTAATTAAAAAAAATAAGACAAGCAAATTCCTATATCGATAGATATACAGATGAAACGCTGCTTCATTGTCGAGAGTTCTGTTAATTCTAATGTAGTTTTGATATAATTTTGAATGTATTCATGCGGTTTCTAAAAAGTTCTAATGACAAAAACCAATATAAATATTTTTAAACAATTATTTTGCTCCAAAAACGCCTATTATAGAGTATAAAAGTGAGACGCCAGTCGATTTTTAAGAGTTCTGTTAGTTTTAATGCAGTTCTGATATAGTTCTGAACATATTCATGCGGTTTCTAAAAAGTTCTAATGACAAAAATAAATATAAATAATTTTAAACAATTATTTTGCCTCAAAAACGCCTATTATAGAATATAAAGGGGAGACGTCAGTCGATATTTAAGAGTTTTGTTAGTTCTAATGCAATTCTGATATAGTTCTTAACGTATTAATCTGTTTTCTAAAGAGTTCTAATGATAAAAACCAATATAAATATTTTTAAACAATTATTTTGCCTAAAAAATACCTATTATAGAGTATAAAGGTGAGACGCCAAGCGATTTTTAAGAGTTCTGTTATTTTGGAGCAAAATAATTGTTTAAAAATATTTATATTGGTTTTTATCATTAGAACTCTTTAAAAACCGCATGAATATGTTCAGAACTATATCAGAACTGCATTAGAACTAACAAAACTCTTAAATATCAATTGGCGTCTCATCTTTATATTCTATAGTAGGCGTTTTTGAGGCAAAATAATTGTTTAAAATTATTTATATTTGTTTTTGTCATTAGAACTTTTTAGAAACCGCATGAATACGTTCAAAACTATATCAAAACTACATTAGAATTAACAGAACTCTCGACAATGAAGCGGCGTCTCATCTGTATATCTATCGATATAGGAATTTGCTTGTCTTATTTTTTTTAATTAATATTTTTTTACTTTTAAAAGGCAGAACTCTTCTTAGAACTCTTACAGAACTATAAATCTTTCTTATTTTGACAATTATTAATAAGGAGAATGTTGTAGGACAAAGTGAGACGCTGTGTGAAGTTGGCGTCTCAGTTTGTTTTAAAGCATTTTCGATGCTTTAACGGCCAGAACTATTTGTTTAAACTATCGAGAACTCTAGAACTATTGAAAATAAAGCCAGAACTCTTAATTATTTATGAGTTTCCACGAAATGATACGCCAGCTTCACACACACATAAAATTGCGTTTGAAATTTTGGAGTTTTTTTATAAATATCCTGTATTTTGCTATGTTTATATTACTATATTTGCTTTTATATAATATTATATTTTAATTTTTTATTTTTGATCAATATACTCTTTAAATATAAATAATTAAAATATTTAAGCAAAAAATAAAAATTAAACAAATTCTTAATTAATAAGAATGATCAAATGCAGATTTTATTCTGCATTTGAAAGAATGACCAAACTTTAAAAATCTCGTTGGATTTTTGAAAAGCATCATTTTTGTCCGTTGATATCTATAAATTGTAAGTTGGGCATAATCATAAATATTTCGTGTTTTTGTTATCAACATTTTATTTATTAATAATACAAACCTGGACAAGGCCCAGTATGTTTGATAAGTATAGATACTCCTTGACATTGTTTAGAAATAATCTGACATTGATTGGAATATGTGATTCCATCACTTCCGCATACAGGTGTGCTCCCACCACCGATCATCGTGCATTCAGCTATTCTTTTTCTACATTCCTCCTATAATAAAAAAAATCAAATATATTAGCTAATACTCGCTAATAAATTTCAATTTGGAATGACAAATAAAATATGTATAGAAAATTGATTTATAACGTATAAATAGAAACATACAAAATATATTTTTCCGTTCAATATATATAATTATCATATAAACTATTAACATTTATAAAAACAAAGGTTTGTTTTTAAAAACATTTGTTATTTTTGTAGAATTATCTAAAAAATCAAGAAACACAATCATAAATTTCATATCAAATCATATCTGAAACAACGAGATGAATTATAAGCGGGTCGCTTAATTGAAAATACCTTGGATTATCGTATTTTAGTAATATATGGAATGATTGAATTCGATTTATAGCTTAGATATTACACCACAAAAGTGTCTATTTTTCTTTGACATATCCATTGAATGGCTTAATATTTAATGCTCCAATTATAATACAGAGAAAAAGAGAGAACTCCTTTATATTTAAAAATATAATGTAGATTTCTTGAGCAAATAAAAGCCAACCGCGGATAATGGATAAGTAAAAAATTAATATCTGCAAAATAAATGAATATTTTTAAATTCTCAAAAAATTGGTGCAATAAATTACTCGAAACAAATTACTTGTCAAATATAAAAAAAATTTACTAGTTTTTATATGGATTAAAAAATTAGATATTTAAAGTAGTAAAAAAATTAATTTATTAAGATATGCAGAGTAATAAAAAAGGCTTTTCCTCGATTTTGCAATGTTCCAACTATCCGTAAGATTTTCAGCATTTCTTTCTTTAATTATTTCTTTAATTAAATCTTTGAAACAAAAACAAAACAATTTACTGACAAAATGATGATAAAAAAGCAATATTTTAAAATTTATGATCAAAAAATTTTTTTTAAATAGGGAAAGATTTTTTAACAAAATTAGGTGTAGTTCATAGAAAAAAAAAAGAATCTTTTTTATTACTATGTTGATCTTAGTAACTTTTAGAACTTTGTCTTGTTTTTTTCGTAAATGTAAAAATTAGTATTAAACAGTACATTTATTTATTGAATAACTTGTCACAAGCGATTTATCGTATCCATTTTTTGTATTTTTAAAGATATCTAGGTAAAACTTTATAAAAGGGGACCCAGCAGACTTCCCTTGTCAAGTTATATCCAAGAGATTTTAGCTGTCGCTCGTTGTTTATTAAGAAGTTATTAACAATTTAAGTTTATGACTTTTCACGCGAAGCGAGATTCAACGCAAACCTATGTGTCTAGTTTTTCTAGAACCCTCCAAATTTTAGTTTTAAATCAGAAATAGGTTTGGGTTAGGTTATATCTTTCGGAAGCTCTTGTAGAAGGGTGGGGATGGAACACACTGTGTCCATACATCCATTTTAATGCAAAGTGAGGTTCCATATAAGTTACAACTTACTTTCCACTCAAAACAAAATTCAACGCAAATTTATGTGTCTAATTTCTTGTTAGTGGAACCCTCTCGCAAGGGAGAAGGCGGAGCATACTGCCTCCATGCATATACTTTTTAATGAGAAGTGAAACTCCAAATGGGTTTACAATTTTTCACGCAAAGTGAGAACTCATGTACAATCCATGTAGAATCTCACTTTGCTTTATAAAGATTATGCGTGGATACAGTGTTTCCTCCCCCTCCCGCAGAGGAGGTCCACTATCAAAAAATTAGACACACAGGTTGTTGAACCTCGACAATATATGTCAAGGTCAAGATCACTGAGTCTCCTTTCGTCAAGTTTTACCGATATCTACTCTCTTCAAAACTAAATAGTTATGCACAAACTTTTCTTGATCAATACCACGATAGTTAAAATAATCTCGTTTCGAAAGAACCATCACAATTCATATGAAAACGTTTTTGGTCAATTTGCTTACATTTTTAATGTGTTATAGTTCTTGTGTCCTTAATCAAAAATATCAAGTTACAGAAACTTTTTATGTTCAATTTCTGAATTATAGAAGTACAAGAAGTGCAAAAAGAATCAAAATCCCTTAATTTCGAAAAATACGCATGTAAAAAAAATATTCCGTATAAAAGTTATTTATAAGAATTTTATATGACGCATTATATAGTAATATTATTATGACCTTGAATAGCATTGTCAGGATCTAATAATCACTTTAAAATTTTTAAACGGGAATCCATATTTTTAATTACGTATTCTTGTAACTTTTTTTAAGCGCTTTTCAAAACATTATAATAAAATTTCTTTAGATTAAGTATTTTCTAAATTATCATGCTTGAAAGGTACAGTATTGTAATCATTAGTATTACTTGAAAGTGATTTTTACTTAACAATGTTATTTAAAGTCACCCTAATATTGCTACTCGCGCTACGTAAATACGCCACTTAAAATACATTACAACTTTTATTTAAAACATTTTTCTTAAAAATGCTATATTTTCGAAATTTGAAAAATGTTTCAAACAAAAGTTGTAGGGTTTTAAATAGCGCATTAAAAACCAAATGTTAGTGTGACTTTAAATGCAGCAATGTTTTATTAAAATTATATAAAGCACTTCGATAGCAGATAACTATTATAATGTTTAATAAAAATATTTATATTTTTGATTTTGAATATGATCTACGAATGTTTTCATGCACATCGTGCAGTCACCTAAAATTTGAAAAAACTCTGCAAATATTCCCATAATTTAAAAACAAAATATTTTAAGTTAAAAATTTTATTTAAAT
The DNA here is from genome assembly GCA_039654425.1 of Cataglyphis rosenhaueri. Classification (NCBI taxonomy): domain Eukaryota; kingdom Metazoa; phylum Arthropoda; class Insecta; order Hymenoptera; family Formicidae; genus Cataglyphis; species Cataglyphis rosenhaueri. The sequence goes on along the minus strand of JBCEWD010192232.1, from coordinate 6,362 downwards.
ATTTAATAATATTATATCAATATTATAAAAAAATTAAAAATTTTTATTAAGTCATTGCGCTGCAAAAAAGTCTAGAAAATATACTCATTTTTCGAAATTTTAAACGGCTATGCTCCTTTAATATTTCATAAATTATAAAATTTCTTCTAAAAGTATATAGTGGTGTATAAAGCGCACTAAAGGGTTTATTTCGTTTGATACTATTTTTACTTGAAAGAATTAATTGAGACTAGAATCTTATATATTATAAGAGAAGCGCGAACTCTACTATTTTTGCTACCGCCGCTATCTTAGACCACAAATGTCAGTAATGCTTATATATATATTATATATATATATAATATGTATATATATGTATATATATATATATATATATATATATATATATGCAGGGTGTATATATATTTAAAACGTATATATAAAATATTTCTACTTACTATGGACACAAAAAATAATAATATGCACTTATTTGAAATTAATATTAACACAACACATTTATTTAAAAATGAGTTTAAATTCTCTCTTGTTTAAGTTCTATCAGGCTATACTTTGGATGTTTGTGGTCTAACATGGCAGCTATTATAATCGATCAATCAAGAACTGCAACAAGTTTGCGCTTTTTTTATAATATAAGACTAATTAGGACAAAGAATTTTGTACTTCAAAGCGAAACTAGCTTCAAACGGCACACATCAAGAATATCATAAATGTATTTGATGTTTGATCATACGATCGAAGTTTAAGAAGTGATCGTGATCCGCGAATATTTTGAAAATAAACTTTTAAAATAAACTTTTGAAGCATGATATACAACACCATAAATGTACCTCTTTGTAAGTTAAAGGCGCTATGAATGTGCGATGAACATACAACTAATTAGTCTACTAGTCTACTAGTACATTTATCTGCGTCTTTAACTGTGCCACTATAAATATACTAATAAGACGACTAAAATGAGCTTAGAAAAGGCCACTGTTTTTACAAAGAAATGAAAATATATAATGTTTTACCAATTGGAATAAAATTATGTAAAAAGAGTATATATTAATGTTAAAGGAGTATACAGTAATTAATGTAAACTAGATTTGCACAAATAGTTGAGAAAGCTAATAAAGATCGACCAATTAATCTCTCTCTCTCTCTCTCTCTCTCTCTCTCTCTCTCTCTCTCTCTCTCTCTCTCTTTCTTTCTCTCTCTTTCAACTGAATATATAAAAAGAATTGTTGCAAATTTTGATCTAATTTTTGTGATAAATCCACTGTCTCCCTCCCTTCCTCTACTCCTTGCACATTAACAATAAGTCACCGGACGCGCGTAACTCGTAAGGCGCGCAAAACTCAGTCTCAGGAACGCCTGTATCAAAAATGCAATAAGATCATATTCTTTTAGACATCATAAATACAATAGGATGAAAGAATTATATTCTCCTAGAAAGATGTCTTTCTCATTAAATTAAAGAAAAAATATTTTATATTTAATTAATAATTAAAATCGTATTTTCCATATTATACATCAATCGACTATATTATTTAATATCATTGCAATAATGAAAAAAGAAAAAAGATCAAAAATTTTATATAAAATGTTACAAAAATCTTTTAATTGTTATAAAATATAGGTTAATTAATTAATAATACAAACAAAAAACATATAAAGTTTTTATTATTAATAAAATATTTTCTTAATTAAATTTTAATGAGAGAGAGAAAGATGCAATATCAATGGAAGGATGATCCCATCGCACATGTAATACGGACGCTCTTGAGACTGGATATTATGCGCCTTACTTAGTTACGCGCGTCCGGCGACTGCTAATATGCGGATGGCAAGCGAGCAGTGGGCGTTAATTAAGCCAAATGTTACAACTAAAAGAATTCGTTTCATCTCTAATATATGTATAATGTAAATATATTATAAAATACACATACATGCATACAGGGTATCTGATAATAATCGCCCCACTTGTAATGTGCAGATAAAACGGATTAAAAAAAACGAGAAAGTTTTTTACCATTTTGTTCTATAACGTTTAATAAAGGAATTATTATTGAGTAATGTCTGGCTAATCAGCGTCGACTTTTAGCTGGATGCACGTTAGTGAATCGTACGTTTAGTAGTTGTCCACCGTCGTAGTGGTAGAGTGCTCACGCATACATCAGACGTGTGGATCATCGACATGCGCCCGACTAAAGATCGGCAATGATTGGCCAGAGTTTACTCAATAATAATTTCTTTATTAAGTGTTATACAAAAAAATCGTAAAAGACTGTCCTGCTTGGTTTAATCCGCTCTATCTGCACATTACGGGTATGTACATAATGTGTACAACATAAGTGAGTAATTTGCGATCTTCGATTATCGTATCGCCAAACGGTAAATAATTATTTATTTTTTGAACTTTTATTTGCTAGATACACAAACAAATTTGAATATTTATTTATATATTTTGTTATTTAGTCTCTTTAAAAAAATTTCTTTTAGAGATTTTAATACTTTTTATTGATTCTCTAAGATTATAATATTAAAAAATTCTTTATATTTTTCAAATTTGTAATAGAATTTACATTATATTAACAATGCATTATACAGAATTTATAAAAAAATTGAATGTTAACTTATTAATAAATTTATTAATTAATTGGATATGGCATGTATAAACTTATCACACATTGGAAAAAATGTATTCAATTTAATGATGATTATGTCGAAAAATAAGTATGTAGATTTATAATCAATAAGTATGTATTATAGGATAAATTGTTTTCATCGAAACAAAAAGAGAATACAAAATTTATTTTATACTATATTTCGATTAGCATTTCTAAAAAATTTACAAATTTGGTGACCATTCCAAAAGTATATCTACTGGCTACTACTCACAGTAAATATAAATTAATCAATCAACATCATTGTTCTATTCTTGCAATATTATCGTGTTTATAACAAACTTTCTCTCTTTCTCTCTCTCTCTCTCTCTCTCTCTCTCTCTCTCTCTCTCTCTCTCTCTCATGTGTTATCAAAAATTTAAATGATAATTAAACACTGCATATAGGGTGTCCCAAAAACATTTGATCAAACATTATATTCTAGATATAAAAACAAACTAAAAAACTTAATAAGCGTAGGTACGTAAACTAATCATTAATGAGTTACATTAATTTAAACTTGTAAACACTATCTTAATATAATTGCAAATAAACTAGGATTAAATTCATATTCAGTTACAAGAACTATTCAAAGTGATTAGTTCCAATAGCAATACATGCTTCAGAACGTTTTTTCAAGAATTGCCGAACTCAGAAGCGGCACCATTCCTTTAGATGATCTAATTGTAAATAAATCCAGACTTCACTCATGAATAGGTATGGAAATCCAGACCTGAGAATCATAAACGGGTGATCTTTTTTTTAATTTCAAAACTTCAACTAAATTTAATGTGAAAATTGAAATCAATTTTGAAATGATTGTTTTATTGATAACAATAATTTTAAAATTTGCGCGTTTGATATTAGGATATGCTGGTCCAATTTAATTTTATATAAGAAATTGTACATTTACCTTACAATTATGCAGTTTTAAGTAATATCTTAAAAAAAAAAAAAAATTTCTAAAATTGAATCCTACCAAACCCCCTTCCTTCACTCCTTTTATTTGATTATTATCCAGATATGAAGCGAGAGCGTAGCCACTGATTATTGCCACTGATCAAGCTCGGTCGAAAATAATAAGAGTATCAAACAAATTTACAATGGTTCCAAACAAATTTACAATGGTTCCAAGGTTCATCAATATTTTTGATGAAAACTAAAGTATGTTGTCCTCAGTACCCAGAAGTATTTCAATGCTCCAGCTTTTATATTGTATAATTTAGATTTTTTTACATATAGTTCAGAAAATAATTTTAAACACCTGAAAACTAATATAACTAGTTAATGGTTGATTTTTGTATCCATGTTTATTAACTTTTTTTGTTTGTCCGAATCTCTAGAATATAGTGTTAATGTTTGGAATGGCCGAATGTTTTTAGTAATGTTTTTAGTTTTTTACACTCTGTATAATGATGGCCGAAAATAATGTTTCTAAATCAACCAGATAAAGAAACATTGAGATTATGAGCTCTGAATTCCTGGAAAAGGTCTGCCCATTTTCTTTCAAATGTTTTTCTATTTTCACATTATGTGCGTCATTGACTAATATGCTTAAGCATTTTCTCGATTTATCATTTTTCTAGATAATTCTTTTCTTAATTTAAAAATAGCTGCTAAGTTTAAAACTTGTTTTATTGGTTTTGTTAAAGTAAATTTTAGATTAAAATAAATATTTTTTTTATTACTTTTTCCTTGGCAGTTTTTTTTACATAAAATTTTATTATAATTATTTTGTTTACAATTCTGATAACTTAAAAAACATTTTTAATACATTATTTTATGCAGCAATTTAAATAATTATTGAAAATAATAAACGCATAAACAGAATTCGCACTCTATTTAAATACACAATAATGTTGAAAGTTAGGAATGACTCTGACTTGTCAATTTTCGCCATTTATTAAGCAGTATGTAAATATATGTACTTTTTGACACTCTAATACTTTTACTTCCAGTTATTATATATTGTCACAAACTAAATTAAAAATTTATTTGTGATTCAAATTTTACATAACTTAGTTCAATTCTAAAAAAAATATAAAAAAATAATTTATTAAAAAAGAAATAAAAAATAAATACAGAAAAATGATATTGGATATTTTGTGGTATGATTAATAAATAAATTGTATAATTTTAAATATTTATCTATTTCTCTTTCTCTTATACATATATACATGTGTAATATTTTAAAATTATATTTTTTAGAAATAAGAATTTATATACAAAAATAATTGTTAATTCAACAATTTCTCTTTTTTTCTTTTATGAAAAATGCATGAAGAATATACAGAGTTTCCCAAAATTAAATATCAAAACTTGGAAAGCAGTGGAGATCGATAAACTAAGAAAAAATGATATAGATTTGTTTGTTTTTGCTTTGTTTCAGAGAAACAAATATTTAATAAAAATTGTAAAATATAAAACTAAGAAAAGAGATTGAATTAAAATCCTTCTAAAAATTAGAGGATTGTAAATAAATACACGACATCTTGGAATTATATTATTTTATTTTATTTAGTTTATATTTACATTAAGGAAATAACAATATGAATAAATAAGTGTAAATAAATAAGTAAAATAACACTAAAAAGTTCTTATTTTTCACTTATTTATATTATTTATTTAAGTAATAAATAAATAAAAAATGAGAACTTATTTATTACTTATTTAAATAATAAATATATTATTTATGACATGAGAATATTATATCAAATTATATCAGAGAATACAAAATCCCTGTCAAATAGTTAAAACAATGTCGGGAATTTTTTCAAGAATTCGCAATTCTGGAAAATGTAAAGCATGTGTGAAAATGGAAAAAGGACGTGTAAAAAACCTTCTCTAAAGTTTGGAGTTTAAAGAATTCTTCTTTTTTCTTCTTTTGAAAAAACAAATTCTTTCTTTGAATCAAGAAATAATAAAATAATCCGTGGTTGAGAAATTGTTTCGACAATATTAATTTTTCCCATGTTTATTAGGACTTTTCTTTCTTCATTTCGTGGAGTACTATCTGCTCTTAAAATCCTGAATCCTTTTTTTTTAACCTATATATCAATAAAAAATATCTTTGATAATTTAGAAAACCTAATATAAAAAAATATTTAGCAATTTAAAATAAAAATGTAAATGTTTCAAGATTAAATAATTAAGATATAAACGTTCACACATCTAACAATATATATATAATATAATAATAAATATTTATCAGTTTATGAATCTAAAAATCAAAATTTAAAAAATTTGAAAATAAAAATATTAAAAATATCTAAAACATCAAATCGTTAAAAATACAAAAGTTTAAAATTATTATTCAAAAGTTTTAATAATTTGAATTTTTATTAACCATTAAAATTATTAAGTAACCATTATAGATTTTTTTAAATAAAATTCTTTGAGAATATGTGTGTAATAAAATAGCATAAAAGAAATTTATATAGATCAATCAAAAAACTTTTTATTTTACTATAAAACCGAAAGAAAAAAAGAGAAAAAGGGAGAAAGTTAAAAACCAAAAATCTTAATTCAACTTACAGTTCCAGAATTTAAGAATTTTAAACTATTATTATAAGCAAGAACATAATATACATATAACAATAAATATATATATATATATATATATATATATATATACACATACATATATATATATATATATATATGTATATGTATATGTATATGTATATGTATATGTATATGTATATGTATATGTATATG
>JBCEWD010192194.1:0-13521 GCA_039654425.1 Cataglyphis rosenhaueri | reverse complement strand
TCCGTAAAACGAAAACCTCACCCTCGCTCGATAGCAACTACTCTCCATTGGTCGAATTCAATATTATAAGCAAAAGTCTTCACCAAGTCCTATGATGTAAAAACTTAAAGGAACGCTCTAGGAGAAATCGGAGGGCGTGAATAGGAAAAACTATTCGTTAAACTAGATTAACAAACCAATGGAGAGGAGGAGCAAAAGAGGTTAATAAGCACCGGAATATCCATCGAAAAGCGCATTAAGAATTTTTCCAAGTCGTGCGACACTTCGCGTGTATCGAGGTTATTTCGTGGTTCGTTCTATTGTTACATCAGTGCGGCTCTCTAAGTATCCACTTGCACAGTGAATAGTGTTAGTTCTAACAGTGCAATCGGCGAATAGTGAACCACGAGCGCACACCTGAGGTACATCACCGGATCTATGAGCCAGCAGCCTTGATTCAAGCTCCGTCAATATGAGTCTCATCGCACTCTATAAATAGTGAGTTTATTAGTTTTTTTGTTCTTTTTTGTTGTTTTTATTTCTCACCTGTTTCTTACGCTCTCCTCTCCTTTTCTCTAGGGAAACAGTTACAAGACAATTATTTCTTCTTTTATTTTAATACTTACTCTTCTTCTGAATATCCATTCAAAGACCCATGTATTTTTTATATTAATGGTTCTTATTATCGCATATCACAAATCTCATCCACCCTTTTTCCTTGTGGATCGGCGAGTGTGAATAACTTAAAGTTTCGAACATAACGTTCCGGATCAGTGTTCACTCTCAGCTTCAAGGTTCAATCTATCCTTTTTCCTTGTGGATCGGCGAGGGTGAATAACTTAAAGATTCATAACGTTCCGGATCGGTGTTCACTCTCAGCTTCAGGTCCAATCTACCCTTTTTCCTTGTGGATCGGCGAGGGTGAATAACTTAAAAATTTGAACGTAACGTTCCGGATCAGTGTTCACTCTCAGCTTTAGGTCTAAATCTACCTTTCCTCTCATGAACCAGCAGATGCGAATAACTAAAGATTCTTGATGAAAGGATCAATCTTCGCACTTAGCTTTAGATCCTAAATAATTATTTTCAATGCATCCTTATTAATAAATTTTTCTTTTTTTTAATTTATTCTTTGTCCTTTTAATTAAAATATATTATTTCTTTCATCCACTCCATTCTTCCTTTTTTTTATCCCATTATCTTGTCTTTCAAAGAAAAAGGGGTAAGACAGAAGGAAAAATTGTCAACTGTTTCCTAAAATTAACAACTATTATCTTACTAAAAACAGTACGTGTCCTCCTTTAGTGGACACAATCCAGAAAATCAAACCTAGCCCGGCACAGCTACGGCGATGGGGAAAGAACGCGCGTAACAGAAAGAACAAAGTCATACGGAAACTCCTGGCTCGGGCGTCCGCTGATCCCAGTTTTGTAATTGATTACAGTAAACTTAAGATAGATAAGGATGCGTTCGAAACCAAAGCGCGACAATTATTAAGTAATAGACCGACACACATAAAAGACAATCTTCTCCCCTCATATTCACCTGTCTCTTCTCCGTCCGAATCCATACCCGATAACTTCCCGGAATTTGCTCAACCTTGTTCCCCTCCGCCTCCCTCTAATTATTCCCCTGTAAATTTCGAAGAACCTCAGTATTCGAGGACCTCTTCTCCCCCGTTCGAATATTCACCTCCCCTCGATTATCAACCGACAAATCCTCCTCCCCATCAACCACTGCAACCTTCAACTCCCCTTCCCTGTCTCGAAAATCCTCCTCCTTATCAACCACCGCAACTTTCAACTCCCCCTCCCCCTTTAGAAAACCCTCCTCCCTATCAATCACCGCAACCTTCAACTCCCCCTTCCCCTTTAGAAAATCCTCCTCCCTATCAACCACCGCAACCTTCAACTCCCCCTCCCCCTCTCGAAAATCCTCCACATTATCAACCCCCACAAGCCTCAACTCCCTCTCGCCTCTCGCCTCTCGAATCGTCGGACCTCCCAGAGCAGTTCAACGTTTTCGCGAAGTTCCGGGAATTCTTAGAGGGGGTACCTGACTTTAAAGAGGAACCGCGGGATTTCAAACCGAAATTCTGCGATCCCGAAAAGTCCAAAGGACCGGAATCCCTCTTCGAAGACCTAGATCGCGAGAGGTGGTACTGTTATTTAGTTAACTTATTTCTCCCTTTCCCTATTCCTCTCGAAGATGAAGATTATCGCGTCGGCCCCGGCATAGCCGACCTCCATCGATTCTACGAAATCCTTTATACTTCCCCTCCCGATACTATCATCCCTTTCGTTGTCCCAAATGTCCCGTTCCCCCTTGCCGTCCCTATCGAGGTCTTCTGGATAAAGTTCCCTCCCCCCTTTACAGTTGAATTCGAAGATTTCTCCTAATTCCTCCCCTCATTACCTCATTTTACCTTTTGTTTATTTTAATCACACTACTACATTGCAAGATCCAATCGGAATATAAATTTTAGTTTGTCCTCGATTCCGCTTGATGACCTCCGCATTAATGTAACACCCACGAACAAACCCTTCTCCATACACACACATTCACACTTACACCTCTAAATGTAGACTTTTTGTAATATACTTAAATGTATCTATAATAGTAAATAACTGATATTTCCTTTTTTTTACAAATACCAACAAAATTTGAAATAAATATAATGTTAACCTCATAATTTGTGTAGATCATTAACCCGTTCTCTTTCTCGTACCCTGATATCGCACAAGGTCCCGTCCCGGGTAATAGGGATTTAATTCCTTTACCGAAAAAGAGACCACCGAACGAACGACCTACTGACAGAGTAAAAGCGACCCTTCCGGTCGTTGTCACTGGTCAATTCGTTCGTCTCCGAGACACTCGTTGTCTAGCGTTTGTCTAGCGGAGTTGGATAGGTTACGCCCTCCCGCTGGCTTTTAAAGAGTCTGGACGTAACAGTATATCATAGATATTTTATGAGGTTTTGATAGATAAATTTATTAGTATATTTTTAAAAATATAAAATAATAAAAAAAAATATATATATATATGTATGTAAAATTATATATATATACAGGATGTCCTGCAAAGATTGTGCCAACGCTCGTGAGTGGGTAGAGCACAGTAAATTAAACAGAAAAGTCCTTTACTATTTTTTGATTTGTCTACAACGGAAAACAAAGGAGGGACGTCGGGGGTCGGAGTAACGAGACGGCTTTCTGTTGTATAGGCAGGAGCTGATTAGCTAACTTTAACATTGTATAACAACGAAAAGAAAGCTCAGATCAAAAAATGGTAAAGGACTTTTCTGTTCAGTTTACTGTGCTCTATCCGCTCACGAGCGTTGACACAATCTTTGCAGGGCACCCTGTAAAATTTTATATCTTTAATAAAAAATAAACAATGATTTTAACTTTTTCGGACATTTATCTGCCCGATTTCTCAGAAAAAAATCAGTCTAATATCTGAATTCCCTATTGTTGGGATTGCGTCAAAAATTAGACTGATAGTTCCACTTTTAAGTTTCCATTAAAAATTACATTAAAATTACATTTTTAATATTATTCCAGTTCTTTGCAAGCTTTATATAATTCTCATGACTGATTCTCAAATGCGAGATAGATGCATCGCGCATCGCATAATGGTACACAAACGAACTAGCGATTGAATACTATATATTTTTTGTAAAGTTTTTGGAATGTTGCGCGCAATAACATTTCTTATAAAAAATTAAATAAATAATTTTGAATATATGAAAACATCAAATTCAATTATTAATATTGAACAATTTTTTATAATTTTGTAATATTTTTAGCATACGCGAAAAGTAAAATAATTGCGTGTAATATTACTAAAATATTAAAATAAGATTTCATTAATCTACCGACAATATTATAAAGTAAAATTTTATTATAGCAGTAGTATATAACAGTATGTTATATATAATTATTAAAATGTGTAAGTTTGTAATTTCCGTATAATCTTTAATTGCAAATTTGATTCTGTGAAGGAAACATTCCTCCTCAAATAAATGTTCGAAAAAGTTTAAATCACCCGTTATTAAAAATAAAAAAAAAAAAAAATATATATATATATAAAGCGTAGAAAAGAAATAATAGAGGCAAAACAATAAGCGCGGACAGCGTGACCAATGCAATGTAAGTTAATAAGAAAATAGTATAATCAAAGCAATAAAAGCAGCGTGAGCAATGCGGTACAAGCTAGTTCGCTGGAGCATGCATTAAGGCTAACGCGGTATTTACAAAACGGTCAGTTTTCGATGAACTACTGGATACAACCAAACGGTATATTAATCGGTCGGTACGGTGGGGTATAATCCCTCGGTTTAACGAATCGGTCGGTGAGGTATAATTCCTTGGTTTATCGAATCAGTCGGTCGGTCAGTTTAACGGAGTACCCGGGATACGAATCGGTCGGTCCGGTGGGGCTCAGGTGGAACTACCCGGTATATCGGTTCGGTCAGTAACGCGTTTTCTTAATCTAACGCCGTCCCAGCAACCAGGAAGCCCGGCATAATCACGAGAAGCCCGTGGCCTGATATAACGGAATGACGGGAACCGCCGTCCCAGCAATCGGGAAGTCCGGCCTAACCACGAGTAATCTGTGGCCTGGTGTAGCAAAGGTATTCGGTGAGCGTCTGCCAGAAACCGGGAATCCCGGCCTAACAACGAGTAACCAGTTGCCTGGTGTCTTGCTTGGCTTCTCCAAGCGAAGCTTGGTTTCGGATCTTGGTTCGGACAGGACTCAGGATCAGGAACTAGTAATACGCTCGGCGGATCGCCTTATATACTAGCGCGCTTCTCCCACTCACGCGATTGGACGCGTGGTAGGACGGTTTCCCTGGCGGGGTTCGCGCTCTAGATACGAGCGTTTAGGAGCGCCATAGACGCCATGCCTCATTTTGAGGCGGATGGTCTGCCCACGAGGCCCGTAACGGAATCGTTACAATATATATATCTTTTTTTTTTAAATACACTATTAGAAAACTCGTTTTATTTAATTTTTTGGATTTTTTATGAGGTTCCATATGTTATGTCCTGGCGGCTCCATGATTCCTTCCTTCTGCGAAGTTGCGGCAATCGTCTATTGGTGATAAAAATAAATCGTTTAATAAATAAAGCATCCTATGCTACACGTTTCGTAAACTCTTAGTCACTTGTCAATAACTGCATATCTATGAGTAACCGTAAGAAAGACGCGAGAAGATCGGTGATGAAACCACACCGATTCGGTCGAATAAATAAAAATTGATAAATATCCCTTGCAATAGAATTTTCCGGCGGAAGAATAAAACAGTACCGAAAAGATAATAAATTTTTCTAAGAAAATACCTAACAAATAAAGTAGTACCATTTGATAAAAGTAATTGTGGCGAACTATCGCCAAGTAGGAAGCGCAAGCCTTAGCAAGGCGCGCGAATATTAAAGCAGGGAGCGCAGTCTTTAACAAGGCGCGCGAGGGCTTGCGCGCCACGCCAGAAGCCACGCGCTAAGCACGTGCCGCGCGCAAGGTATCAATCACGCGCTAAGCACGTGCACACCGGCTTAGGTAGTCAAACATCTAGCCGCGAGGCGACGATTTGGGTAAATCACAAACTCACGATTAAGAAACATTAAGAACAGTATATAAGGCAACGAGACGACCTGGTAAATCAGTCTGTTTATGTTTTCGAGCGCGTTAGCATTAGATACTTGAGTATAACTATTTTGATATCCGCTTAAGGCGATCTTACGCTGGTGAACAGCAGCAAATTAAGTCAGCCTACGCAGCCGTCGCCACCCCGTACACCAGGAGTAGAAGAAAAGCGGACGAGGAATCACACTGACATCCTACGAGCTATCGAAACCAACAACAATTGGAGGGTAATAAAGAATGTTATCGGCTGCAGCTTCCACGGGAACCGTGGAAGCTGCAGCCGATAACATTCTTTCCTGCACGCTACACGGCCGAGGAGCCTCCTGGCCACCTGCGACATCCGGCTCCGGCGCTACACCTTGTCGCCATACCCTGTGACGATTCCAATGCCTCTCTCACCTCTGGCACGCACTCCTCCTACGAGTGATACGCGGAGGGACCAACACAGAGCAGGCAACACAAACAGAGCTCTTCATCCGCATCCATCGAGGCAACATCACGCTTCGAACAGAGTAGGCCTCACAATTCTCCGATTCCGACTGGGAGAAGACCGCTGCGACTCAGACGGAGACAACATACAAATCTCCAAAGACAGCGAGGAGATGCAAAACCACTAAGAAAGCTAAACGACAGTGGACAAAGATTACGCCGATCTCGTGACGGGGATCATTAGAGTAGCTGCCAGGAGCGGCACAATCGGTCCTTTTCAGGACCACACAAATCTTATAGTTTTACTGATAATACGAGAATATATTTATTGTTGAACGTAGAAACGATGCACTCATGCTTTTACTGAACACATCCAAGCAACCTCCACAGTAATCATAAGGAAATTAAATTCTTTCCTAATCATAAAGAAATAAGACTTTTTTAAAATCAAATCACATGCACAAGAGTCCGCCAGAAAAAGCAACGATCAAGGGATTTTGAACTGATATCAGACTCAATGGACGATCACTGCGAGAAAAAAACAAAAAGTAGGAGATACATTGCGAAACACCGTACTAATTCGCCATTCCTCCGACTCCGAATCGTTATTCTTAATAAGTAATCTCATTATAATAAGTCATTTAATAAGTCTCATTAAATAGTTCTCTCTTTTTCTTTTTGTCTTATGTCTTATTTAAATCAAAACAATTCCGTAAGATGTTTTATTTTTTTAAATCATTAACTCGTTCCGTAATAGCTGTAGTAAGCTTTAGGAAATTTTAAAAAGTCTAATTTAACTCATATGCGAGTGACCAATTTTATATTTGCGATCATTCTACACACATACATGTTTATTTAATTTTATTAACAAAATTATTGAATAATAACTGGTCACAATTAAATATTAACGATAGAATCTGCTCCCTCACTCACTCTGACCGACATTCTCCGCCATAAATGTAACACCCGCGAATAAATGAACACATACATGTACACTCACACATACGCTCAGATAAGGATTAGTTTTTCTTATTATGTACATGTATAAATGTACATGTATAAATCTAACTTTTTCTTATATTTTTGAATAAACCAGAATGTTTGTTAATTAATTAAAAATATTTCTTTAACCCCCTTCTCTCATTTCCAATAAAAGATCGTACTTGATCCCATCTCAAGTAATAGGGATTAAATTCCCTGACGAAAAAGGGACCACCGAGTGAACGTCGAAAAACAGCGTAATAGCGACGTATAGTCGTTTATCTGATTTTCAGACCTTCGAGTTTGCCCGATTCTTATGTCCGTAAGACGTTTGATTTCAGGATATTTGAAATAGTTATTGTGTTCTTCCTTGTGGCTCATCCTTCCGAGAGTCTAGACGCAATATGCTATTTTTAATTTATTTAACAGTTGTTGCGCCCTTCCTTATGATTCATCCTTCCGAGAGTCTGGGCGTAACACATATATATTAAGGAAAAAAAAGTTTGAAGTATTCAATTATTGAATATGATGTAAAAATGATTGAAAGTTATTGAACCAATTGTGTTTAATCGATTTTTGTTAATATAATATTTTTTTTGTAAAGGTTCTTTAATAAAAATAATATAAATATTTAAAGATTCCAAATGATTAACTTAAAATTAATAAAAAGAATTAGACAAGGGAATCAGTAGGATATTCTGTGCAAAATATGTTTATTAGGTCTTAGACTATTCGCAAACGTTTCGGTCCGTTCATTGGACCATCCTCAGCGCAGACAAAAATAAATAAACAAATAATAAACTTGTAACGATGCATCACCCCATCGTTCCCGACACGTCGCCCGTCGGAAGTCTGTCGCCCGGCGAACACTAGCCGGGCAAAGGCAGAGGCGCTTAGCGCCCTATTTTTGAAAACAACAAACACGGTCGGGAAATAAACAATCAATCGCCGAGCAGCGTCGAGCGCTCCCGGAAAACGCCGAATGCCTCCTAAACGGCAAAAACCATGCGCCGTTTCCCCCACCTCGAGAGGGACGAGAACGACGCGGGTGCCGCAACCGATAGGGTATAAAAAGCCCGACAGATCACGGATCTGTACCAGACCGGCAACCGAATTCGCTCGAGCAGTACGCACGAGACAATTCCAGAATCCGCTCCGAAACGCGTCGAAAGACAGGGTAAATCGGAGGTTGACGTGTTCGCAGCCTCCGTCAAGAATTCTCGACTATCTGTTCCGGAGACGACTCCTGTCACAAACCTCCGTAGAGATCAAGAGTGGACGAGTTCGTCACTCTCCTCGAGTATTCTCGAGCTTTACAGTCCTCACACCCGACCGTCCGAACTCTGCGCAAAGACGCATCTCACGAACCTTTTCTGGGAACACGCGCCGCGTCACCGATACCGACGCCTACATCCACTGAAGATCACTACCATGCAGTTCGCGCCGATCACCCGGCCACATATTGTATGCGCCTTTTGCGCATAAAGGTAAATACCGCACCACGAGATATCGAGGATAATCTCGCATAGGACACCCGCGAAGATACGGGATCAACATCGCCGCCCTCACCACCGCGCGCTCCGCGCCCATAAGCACGCATTGACAACACCCGCCCACCTTACCGCGCGCGTCCCGCGCCTACCAGCACGCAAGCATGCGCCCCGCGCCACGAGCCGGGATCTTTAACGAGACGCGCAAAAATACCGTCTAGCCCGGCGTCACAACAGTGCGATTACTACGAGCGAATGTTATATAACATTGCAACAGCTGACCATTGCCCTCGAGAGGCAAATAAACGACATATCTTTTAACTCATGTCTCATAATTGTGTTTCAACCTCTTCACGAACCCTGATCCCGATTGCGCTGTCCGCGCACGCTAAACTGCTCGTGAAGCGGCCCGTTACAAACTCATATAAAATTTATGTAAAACGGTTAGAATAAAATGACAGTCTACAACGCACGGAAACGCTTTAAAGAATATTAAAGAATAAAACATAATATAAACTTAGGACATTCTGTCAATTATGTAAAAATAATTAAAAAATTAAATAAAACGGAAGCCAATAAATTAAATGGATGGTCCATTGAAAAGACCAAAACGTTCGCAAATTGTTCGAGATCACGCTTAAAAACTTGCATTAAACGACTCATCTAATTTTAAAGGGAATTTGCGACATGGGCTTGAAATAATTACAATTCTATTTCGGTTAATATATCATATTATTTATCTTTTTAAAGTCGAAAAATAAGCAAGTTTTAACCAATATTATTAAATCTCAACTTTTTCTGCCGCGAACAAAGCCCATGTCGCAAACAAGCTTAATGACAAAACGCGCAAACAACTTCGACAGTTAGTCGCTCGATAAGGTGGCACGCGCGATGCTGTGACGTATGCGATGACATAAGGGCCACCGGTCTATCGGGCTAATTTTCGCCTCGCGCCAGCACTTCGCGTGGCAGCCAATAAAGTTCGGCGCCTTTTCCGAATTTAAACAAATTAAAGTTATTGGCAGCGAGCGAGAAAAGATCGATTATAAAAAGACCCGTTTTCGAAGAGCGGGCGCACTCGCTTCTTACGCGCAGTTACACCACATAGTTAAACCGCTTTTCGATACACCGCATAGTTAAACCGCTATTCTCTCGATCTTGTTAAACCGCTTATGACCGCTTTTTCTTTGTACATTTTCTTATCACACGACCGCTTTTCTTTTCGGATTATTCTTTGCTCAACGGATTAATTTTGTAAGCAGTTGTATCAAATTATTTATTATAATTAAAGATGTTTATTATTATAACACTATACGTGGGTGACTTTATTTTTCGTGTGTTGTTTCCCTTGTATGTGTTCCATGTGTCGTCGCGCTTTACGTCTCGCGTCGCTCCAAACACAAAGTCAAAGATCTAATAAACATATTTTGCATAGAACAGCGTCCCTCGCCTAATTCTTTTTATTAATGTTATTAATAAAAATAATATTAATTCCTTAAAATATTAGATCCTTAATAAAAATAATATTATTTGCTGCGTTATATGAATATTAATACAATGCTACGTGTAAAGTCTTTGGGATGTTAAGGAAATGAGTTTAGGTGATGTTTGGATGTTTTCGCTTGGAGGTTAATGGTAGATTTATTATTAATCTCTGTGAAATGTTTATCATTTTATAATTTAAGGTGACTGCATCAATTTTATAACTAAATTTTATATAGATTTATTGTGGATGCTTTTTCTACAAAAATTAAAAATTAAACTATCATTTATAAATTGTCGAATTTATATTTTAATTATATTATTTTCTTATCTTTGTGTGCATTCTAAATGTACCAAATACAAGAAATATATTTTGTAAAATCAAAACTATATTAGTTGTTTTTAATACAATCATTTAGACAACTGAATATATTTTATTTATTTATATTTATCTGTTTGTGTGCAAAAAAAATAAAATAGTTAAAAATATATTTTTGATTTTTTTAAATACAAATCAATTATATAATTTAGTTATCTCTAATTTTCTATAAATTAAGAATTTTATTTGTTTAATAATAAATTAATGTTATTATATATTATGAATTATGTAAAAAATTTTAATATTAAAAAACATTCTTTTACCTTTAGTATTAAAATTTTGATATTAAAAAACATTCTTTTACCTTTAGTATTAAAATTTTAGTAATCATATTTTAAAGTTTAATAAAAATTTGAATTGTCTGTAAATTTAAAAAAAAAATATATAATATTATCAAATTTTAAATATTTTCTCAAAACATTAACTAAGAATTTTAAATAATGCTTAAATAAAAATTAAATTTTATTTTATTAAAAACATACATGCATAAATCTATTACACAATGCATAACAAATGTCTAATGGACATCCATATGCAATATATATGTATATAAAAAAATTTACAGATTATATTATTCTATCTACTTATATTTTAATTTAAAATGTTAATATTTGTTTTATTTGTTTCAATAAATATTTGTTTTATTTGTTTCAATAAATATTTATAACATTTTAAATTAAAATATAAGTAGATAGAATAATATGTTAATTTTTTTATATGCATATATACTGCATGAACATAAAATATATACACGCTCGTGTTTATTTGTAATTATTATAGCCTAAATAGATATAACCGAATTATTATTAATATTAAATAGTTTAAAGAATTTAATACGAGTTAGCGAAATACCACGAAATACGTATAACGTTACCAAATCGAACCACCGGAAATGCAAAGAATTTCGATCGAACGATCTTAGCTTGCAATTTGGCTTAATGATTCGAAACGAGAGACACAACCATATATGGTCATGTCGCTAAGGGATTTCCTCCAAAAAATCAATCAAATAGAAAGCAATAAAAGACACCATCGCGAAGACGCGGCGGTCATTATTAACGATTGATATCGGACAGTTACCGCGATCAACCTAATTTGAGGAATTGCTAGTTTAGCCACGACACGAATTGTTATTCGAACAAAGTCACAGCTGATCTCGCGACCATGACCGTGATATCAGGCTCGCGCCGACGTAACCCTATATTGTGATAGCTGTGAAGGAGAACGACAGGCAAAAGGAAGCGACTCAATATTGAGGAGTAAAAATAAAGTTTATTCAAAAGAACACATCGTTCTCCAATTAGACGGCTTCCAACCCGGTCTTCGGCTTCCAAGCTTAGTGGTGAATTCCGAAAAATCCAGTGCCTCCCCGCGAGGCACAACATTAAATTTATAATTTATATAATTTTTGGCGCCTTATCTTAATGTATTATATATATTAAGAAAAAACATATTAAATATTTAAATAATATTTCACATATATAAAATATTTTACATCAACAAGATATCACAAATATGTCCATTTGAACACATGCAGTCTCATATCGATCGAAATACAATTCCTCTCATGTAATGCGATACTTATACAGAGTGTCCCAGAACTGGCAGAAAAGTTTTTAATGACAGATTTTTCATGAAATTCTAATCCAAAAAGCTCTTTACAAAAAAGTAATCCGATGAATAGAATTTAGTGAAGTATTGAAGTTGACGTATAAGAACGCGTATGAAATTCGTGTGATCAGGATCGGCACGACCAAGTTTGACTCATCACGACTCGTGTCATCGCAGCAATGCATTTGTGTACTTTGTTTACATATTAGTTGCATAGTCTTTAACATGGGATGTGTGGGATATCGATTAAATTAATTTAACAAATGAGAAAATATAAATAAATAAATAATTATTAAATAATAAATTGAACATAATTTTATCAATTAATTAATTACTCAAATAACTTAAATTAGTTTCCCAAATTTTTCCTTGTTTAAGGATTAAGCAACTAGTACGTAATACAGAATAAATCAATAATGAATAAATAATAAATAATTAAATGAAGAGTAATAAGAAAAAAATAATAAATAATTAAAAGTAAAAAATAATAATAAATAATAAATCAATAATAAATAATTAAATATAGTATAATAAGAAATATGCATTGCCGTGGTACACAAGTCATGAGTCAAACTTTGTCGTACCGATCCTGACCACGCGAATTTCATGTGCTCCCATACGTCAACTTCAATGCTTCACCATTCATCAAATTCTATTCATCGGATCATTTTTTTGTAAAGAGCTTTTTGACTTAGATTTTAATAAAGAATCTGTCATTAAAAACTTTTTCGCCAATTCTGGAACACCCTGTATATTAATTTTTAATAGTCGGTTGTATATACAGGGTGTCCGATAATTCGCGGATCACTCTTTAAGGGAAGGTAGAGGATGTTATTCTGAATAGAAAAGTTCTGTACCATTTTGTGATTTTCTCAATATTTAAGAAAATATTAATTTTAAAAGATCAGCCAACGAAGTGCCGCGAAATGCTCACGGCGTGAAGATGCTTCCCACTGTCAATTGATACTCGGTCCTCGGCGAAACAATGGGAGGAGCGATTTGTGAGCGTGCTTCGCTATGGCAACCGAAAGAATTACACACATAATGAAAAGATCACATACATAAAACGAAGCGCACATTGTATGTCATCAAATATATTTATATTCAATTCTTCCGCATTAATAATGCCTCTTCCCAAAGTTTTTAGCTTTTTGTCGATGCTTTTTACGTATTTTAATATCTCCATAACAAATTGAAAGCAATTTTCCTGAAACAAAATAAATTAAAACAGCATATAAATTTTTTCTTATGTTGAGCCTCTAGCTGCTGAGGAAGGGGTTATTCGGGATTTGCACGCTCAAAGGATTAGGATCCACTCTGAATAAGATACTCACTCTTCTGGTCTTCTGGTTTAATTTGATATATTTTACAAGACTTTACACACTTTGCACTTGTTCGCGGTTATAAAAGTCGGGCACGTGGTACTTTCGGCGAGTGTGAAAGCTGTTGTTCTTCTGATTTTTGCTCTTTCGCTGCTCATCTTGTCTCTATATATATATATATATATATATATATATATGT
>JBCEWD010191957.1:0-13579 GCA_039654425.1 Cataglyphis rosenhaueri | reverse complement strand
ATAACTCGGAATACACTGTGAGATGCAGTAAAGAGATGGGTAAACCTTAATGAATAAGAGAACGTCAGAGAGTGTGTAATGATGCATCACCCCATCGTTCCCGACACGTCGCCCGTCGAACACCAGCCGGGCAAAGGCAGAAGCGCTTAGCGCCCTATTTTTAATAATAATAAATAAGCACGGTCGGAGAAACAAAACAACTGACCTCCGAGCAGCGCCGAGCGCTCTCGGAAAACGCCGAACGCCTTAAACGGCAGAAACCTCGCGCCGCTACTCCCACCCCGAGGGGGACGAGAGCGACGCGGGTGCCGTAACCGAAGGGGTATAAAAACCCGACAGATCACAGATCTGTACCAGACCAGTAATCGAATCCGCTCGAGCAGTACGCACGAGACAATTCCAGAAACCGCTCCGAAACCGTCGAAAGACAGTAAACCGGAGGTTGACGTGTTCGCAGCCTCCGTCGACCGCACGACTCCCGTCAAAAACCACCGTAAAAGACCAAGAGTGGACGAGTTCGCCGCTCTTCTCGAGTATTCTCGAGTCTTACGGTCCTTCCACCCGACCAAACTCCGCGCACAGCGCCTCCCACAAACCCCGTCTGGGAACACGCGTCGCGTCCACGACACCGACGCTTACACCAACTGCAGGCTGCCGCCCTGCAGTTCGCGTCGATCATCCGGCAACAGCCTGTACGCGCTGTTACGCGCACCTGCAAATATCGCATTGCGATATATAAAAACATCTCGCATCACTCACCGTGACAAGACGCGCCCGCCTTACTGCACGCATCGCGCGCCCACCAGCTCGCACCGTGACAACACGCGCCCGCCTTACCGCACGCACCGCGCGCCTACCAACACGCACCGATAAAACACGCGCCCGTCTCACCGCTCGCGCCCCGCGCCACGAGTCGAGACACTTGACGAGACGCGCAAAAACCTTTCTAGCTCGGCGTCACAACAGTGCGACCGCTAGAAGCGAGTAATACTTAAGAACTGTAAACAAATAGTAAAATAATAAATTGTAATCACTGACCATTGCCCTCGAGAGGCAAATAAACGACGTATCTTGAGCTAACGTTATTTAACTGTGTTTCAACCCCTTCACGAATCCTGATCCCGACTGCGCCGTCCGCGCGCGCAAGACCGCTCGTGAAGCGATCCGTTACAAGTGTGTTGCGTTGTCTTGTCTGGCGTTTATTAAGTCATTTTGCTCCTCCTCTCCATTGATTTGTTAATCTATTTTAACGAATAGTTTTTTTTTAATCACGCCCTCCGATTTTTCCTAGTGCGTTTCTTCAAATTTTTAAATCATAGGTATTGGTGAGTTTCGACCAATGGAAAGTAGTTGCAATCGAGGGTGAGGCTTTCGTTTTACGGATTGAGTCATGCCCAGTTCGCTTTAATCACCTAAGTTGACATTTCATTTGAAATTTATGATAAAGAGATAACATAAGAGGGTGGTCTGGCAGGCAAGCATGTGGTGTCAAATGTCGCGAGTTTCAACTCCGGATCATCTGTGAATAGTACCTCTTCCTCCTTACCTTCTGTACCTCGCTCTCCTTTTTTTGCTTAGAGTTCTTGGGTCTGATACCCGAACTTGAGCTTGAATATCTCGCTGTCTGTTTGTCATCCGAATCTGGTTTTAGATTTCTAACGTTTGACTGTCTGTTATCTTTAGTTTAAAATTCTCGTATCTTCAGAGTCGTAACGTTTAAATTTATAGATCTGTTTTTATACTTGACTTTCGACAGTGAGATTACACAGTCTTGCTTCCCAGACTTCGCCTGTATATTTTTTCTGTCTGACGTAGACTATTTCTTAGAACCTAAATTTATGTCACTAACGAATTTTCGATGAAAGAAAACAGTCGGTAAAAGAAATCATGCAGTTTGCTGGACGTAATAATTTATATTTTAATAAAAGAAACACACTCACAAAAAAAAATATTCGTGAAGTCTACCGGACGTAACACTATATTCCTCTTCTTTTTTACCCTATCAGTCACTAAGGGTCGTTCGCATTTTGCAGAGCTACCCATGATTTTTCCTATCAGTCACTAAGGGTCGTTCGTATTTCACAGAGCTACCCGTGACTTCCTATCAGTCACTAAGGGTCGTTCGCATCTTCCGAAGCTATTCGTGATTTCCTATCAGTCACCTAGGTTCATTCGCATCTCGCGAAGCTACCCGTGATTTTTCTATCCGTCATCAAAGATTACGTACGCATTCCCCAGAGCGACTCGCAATTTAATTTAATCTTTTTGTGACTTCTATCTCACATAATTATTTATATAAAACCTAAAAACATATATAATAAATTAATATAAATTAATAAGTATTACATTGTATAAAAATCATTTAGAAAAATATATAAAATCGAGCATTTATTCTAAAATCTAACGATTAAAATAATGAATATTACTATTCAAGACTAAAATTAATTTCTCCTCTTTAAACAAATCCCAAGAATTATTTCGGATTTCCTTATATCGCCAAACCTTTTTTTATTTATTATTATTATTATTATTATATCCTCCCTTAATAGAAGGCGTAATTCGAAAGCGATCCTCTCGTGCGTTGGTAAAACGCGCGTGTAACCATCGGAATAGACTTAGGAAAATAGTCTTCGCGAGATGCGAATGAAGGTGACTGATAGGAAATCACGGATAGCTTCGGAAGATGCGAACGACCTTTAGTGACCGATAGAATGTCATGGATAGCTCTGCGAAATGCGAACGACTCTTAGTGACTAATAGGAAGTCACGGGTAGCTCTGTGAAATACAAACGATCCTTAGTGACTGATAGGAAAAATCACGGGTAGCTCTGCAAAATGCGAACGACCCTTAGTGACTGGACAGGAAATAGCTTAGGAAAGTATTGGCTCGGACTCAGGCGGAAGCAATCAAAATTAACGTCATAAGAAACACTAACGTCAATATACATGACAATGTACAGAAAATAATTGTTTTTAAAAAAAAGTATGCAATTGTTGGCAATATATTTTTTTATAACAATTATTTATTTTTTCTTTACACCATTTGATTTATTATTTTGTACATAAAAGTATTACAATACAATTATTGAACACTAAATAATTTTTGAGATATTTTATATTTTATATTAAAATATGTCAGATTAAGATACAAAATAACTCAAAAAATTCTTAATGAAAAAATACTTTATTATAGTGTTTTGGAAAACTCGGCATAAACTACAAGAATATGCAATAAAATGTAGGGGATTCCATTTAAGAAATTAAAGGTGTCCTTGACTTGACCTTAACGATGCCATCCAAGGTCAAACTAATGACACCATCTTATGTTGTATATCCCCTCAAAATCATACAATTTTTGTCCAAAACGTTTTTCTCTAAAATGTTTAGTTTTTGAAAGAAAAGGGGTATATGTGTGATCATCCGTACACCTCTTTTCTTTCAAAAACTAAGCATTTTAGAGAAAAATGTTTTGATTTTTCATCACGGTAAGACATCCTCTACATACACCTGACACTCTTCTCCCCCCAATTTCTGCTACTTCTTCTCCCGCTTCTCTTACCCGCTCAAGATCAGAGTTGCCCACCCCCTCTATTATCATTTTAAGCGAATCTTCCTATTCTTCCCCCATCATTCCCTTAACCAAGAAGATCTACGGGAGGGAAGATTCTTCAAATTGAATTTTTTTATGTCCTTGGCGTATTTTTTTATCTTTGTGAAGTTTTTTTAGAAGGATATTACTGCTTTTTATAATAACTTTTTTACAAATATTTATATTTTTTCTGCAAAATTTAAGTTATTTTTTAGGGATAAATATTAAACATTTTGTTAGGTATAAATTGAGAATTTTTTATGAACTTGGCGTATTTTTTTTACCTTTGTAAGGTTTTCTAGAGCATAAAGTTTTTCTAACAAATTACTCAACAAATACAGCTGCATTAACGGCAATAATTTTTTATAATGAAATATGCAAACAAAATGAAACCATTGCGATATCCTTTTCATTTCTTTTTCTAGGAAGAGCTGTTTATTGGGGATCGCATGTCGGAACATGTTTATAATTGGCGGTGTATTACAAAGGCGGGTGCCGAATACATGAATTTATAAACATTATAAATAAGTAGCGACTAAAAGATACCGATAAGATAATAAAATTCTTTTAACATAATACCCAACAAATAGTCACACCAATAACGATAATAATTTTTTCTAATAAAATATTCAAACATAATAAAACCATTGTATTGTCCTTTTCATTTTTTTTCTAGGAAGAGTCATTTATCGGGGAGCGCAACGTTTTACATTAGAAGTGAGTGCCGACGTACGGCTGCTATAATTTATAAATAATATAAAACAGTACAATCGCGGTTCTTCTCATTTCTTTTCTAGGAAGAGCCGTTTAACGAGGATCGCAACGTTTATAAATAATGTTGTTACGTTCTGTCGACTTCACGATTCTTTCCTCGAAGTTGCAGTAAAGTTGCGGCAATGTTCGATTGATGATAAAAAAATCGTTTAATAAGCATAATTATATCTACGGGTAATCGCGAGAAAGATACAGGAAGATTGTTGATGAAATAACGCTAATTTTCTCGAGTTAATAAAAAAATAAGCAGATATCTCTTAGTGAAATTTTTCGGCAGAAAACTAAAAGAAATCGACAAAATAATAAAATTTTTCTAACAAAATAGGTTGCAAACATATACAACTCCAGAGTAATAAAAATGATGATAAGAAAATAAAATTTTCTCTAATATGATCACGTATAAAAAAACCTTCGAACCGATATCGAACTGACCAATCGACGATTATTATGAATAAAATACGAAAAGTAAGGGAAACATCCCGCCTAATGAGGACACTGGACATAATTTTTAATTCGTTAAAGTTGGAAAATATCCACTTCTGCACAAGTCCAATTCATAAAACATTAAAACTTCCTACATAATTTTTTTTCTAGGCATACCTTTTTAAAAAGCGATATATATATTATGACGTTACCGTCTCGCGCGCGTCCACCGGATCTTCCTCCAATCGCTGAGCGCGAAAAATGTACCCGCGCCAGTCGCAAAACATTAGAGCCGTACCGAAATCTCCAGAGGGGCGTTATTTGTCGGACTTATTCGTCTTTTTAATTTTTGTTATCATTTTATTATTTCGATACAACACGGGAACCTTACCGGAGATGTGGGAAAATGGCCGCAAAAACAACGATACCGACAACTCGGAAAACGACCTTCGAGAGGGCAGGAAACGGAAAAAAATTATCAACAGCCGAATTCGGAAGCGAGGTGAGGAGCGCAAGAGAACAGGGGGATCTTCGCGCCTTGACGCAGGACAGTGCGGAGACGCACTCCCAAAGGACCCCGAAGGAGCTCCAATGGCACGGAACATGGCGAGAAGAAAAGAGGTCATCAAGAGTCATCAGTGCGTTCCTCGATCTCGAGATCCCGGCGGGACCGACCGAGACCTCCTCGGAAAATCTCCGTGAAAAATATTGATCGCGATTTCGGGGGTGCGCTCTCGATACGATTATAAGCTCGCCGCCACACGGCTGCCTCGCGTGTTATCGCGTGATTGGCCGTAATAACACGCACCCCGCTTGCGCATCCCCGGCTGGTTCGGTGTTACCGATTCTAGATTGCGGCGCTCGCGGGTCAGATTGGCGCGAGCGTGAGCGAGAGATTGATGACGTGCGGACGATTGCGAAAAACGAATCTTAGGGCGAGCGAACGAGTGCGAGCGAGGAGAGTTTCCGGCTGTGGCGAAGCGAGTTTGCGGAGTTTCGAGGACGAGACCGAGGAAGGAGAACCTGTCAGGCCCAGGACTCCCAGAGGAAGAGTTTCGTTATCCCAGTGAGGTTATCCCAGTGTATCGTAGCCAAGCGTGTTCGCGATATCGGATCGTTCTGCCGTAATTTTGCGTTGTTTTTGGCGTTCGAGCTCCGCTCGGAATTTTAGTGATTATCGCGTCACTGCACTTAATTATATTGGTGATACGGCCCCGTCGGCAAACGAGCCCCGAAGCGTCCGGATCATTGGTTTCGATGATTATTCAATTATTATTGTGCGTTAGATTCAGCATAAGTCGTCTCTCTGGAGATCGCAGCTCGGTAATACGGCGTAATATAATAGTCGCGAAATCTTTCGCCCGTCTAGCGTTTAAGTCCGGTTATGTGTGAGTAATCTGTACAGTATGAGTGTGTTTCGCGACGTTGTATTTCTTCGGTTAGTTGCCGAGTGTGAGTGTGTTTCGTGCGGATACATGGCTGCTTATGTATCTTTTGTCGAATAACAGGCGTGAAGTGGATTAGCGATCGAGTGTTCTCGCGGTTGGTGCGAAAAATTGTACAGAGCGTTGCGAGCTATATTTGCGCGATGCATGCTTAGGGGTGCACTGGATGCGTGTGATAATCGTACGGCATGATAGAATAACGAGCGAAATATTATCGATCCACGAGGGGTCTGATAATCGACTCGGTATAATTGCGCTCAGGCACAGACCCGATCGACTTCGATTTAACGGCGTCTTATTTTCTATGGCGCTAAGCCGATTCTAACATCCAGTCTCGCTTCCGCGAATTTATCGACACCGAGCATACGCTTATCTTTGTTCATTCGGACATACCTTTTCTAAATTAATAAAGCTGTTATTTTTTTGTTACCCTGGCCGAATTTACTTTTTTTCACGTGTATTTGTCGCTCTGTCTTTGTCGCCTCTTGCCTCCATAGAGCGTTCGTCCAACATACGCCCTGTCCCTCCATCGTTAGGTGAGCTAGTCCGCCCGCGACAAAATCTATATCTTTCCTTGCGTCTTTTTCGCGCCTATCTCGCGTATTTAACGAATTGATACGTGCAAGACTCTGGCGCTCAATTTAAATTTTCGTGAGTTTCAAGGTTTCGTCACGGCACGCGCGGAACACTTTCCACCTCGTTCTCTTCCGGCATGTAACTATTTTTTAGTTTACTGTGTTTTTGTCGGCGATCCCTTTTCCCGCATCTCCCGACCGGCGAATCGTACTCCCGTTCGCTGGCGCAACGGAGCATCCGCGCGATAGAGATCGCGACGGCGGAGAGTTCGCGGAGGGAAAAGACGTCGCAATATATAATGAAAAACGAACTGTGTCAAAACCATAGTAGTATATACTTGAAAGTGTATACATCGATTGGAAAAAATATAGTGGATACTTTGAAATTTTGTGTGTGTCGTACAGAGTGTTTAGTAGTGTTCAGTGTTCAATATAGATAAAGAAGATTTCGTCATAATAATCTGCAAGAAATAAAAATAGATTTCGAAGCAATATTAGATGAGTCATCCGACGAAGAACACGCATTATCAGACGACAGTGATTAGAAGAGCGATCAAAGTGAAGACTTTTTGGAAATGGTCGACAAAATAGTATACTTCGGAAATCAATGCTTTAAACGGACAATCTACGTGTACAATCTACGTGTTGTACCTTCTACTTTTATTATTTTACGGATAATGCTTTAGTTTTATGAACTTCGTGCATGATTGATTTGTAAGGCGTCGGGCATGTGTATGCTTTTCGGAAGTATTTAATAGAATTACACGATGCAGTGGATGATTGATACTGTTCGAATTGTGGGAATCCAGTATATTTAATATTTCCATGTAATATGTGCCCGATTTGCACACAGTAAAAAAGAGTAGAAAGAAAAACAAAGAAAACATCAAGCAAAATTGATCGCGACCTGTTGGAATGATCTCATCAAGCCAGCTTTGATGAATATTTTGCATAGGCGCAGCAATGCGAAGATTTTATCAAACAACTCGAGGAACAGTCGTGCTAAGTGTAATTCTCGGAATTCGACAATCTTTGGTGGCCAGAATCGCGCGACTCGAGGGTGTAAAGATTTGATTAGAGAGACGATTTTTACCTAGTGGTGGTAATTACAATAACAATAACACGGAAAGACTCCTTTGGCAGGAAATCGATATCGCGTTCGAGAGCCACATATTGACTGGTGCGATTATAAATCATAACCATATGGAACTGCGTCAATTTCTTGAGAACACCAAAGACATTGTGCTCGATCACATGCAAAACGTGTTAAAAAAACATTTTAATGTAAAAGTTAATACAGTGTTTAATACTGAGTTTGTTTCGAGTAATAAGCGTGCAAATAAGAGTATCAATATTAGAAATTGTGAACTCTTTCGTACGACCGATCTACCTGAACGGTGCGCTATCGAGTCTACCCTTGTCTCGCTAGAAGAATTTCAAGAATGCGACAGGGAATGGGCTCGCGAATACCCGATTTGACAATAAACGTAAATAAATATAATCTAATGCGCGGCATATCATAATTGAATTACCGCGGGAAATAATGGTGAAAAAAGCGGTAATTAATGTACAGTCTAATGATAATGCGTGTTTTGAGTAGTTTGCTGCTCTATATTTAATTGCAAGGAACGTAAGCCGGGTATCACCATATCCGCATTACACACCAGTGTTAAATCTCCAGGACATTGAATTTCCAGTCACTATTAAATTAAAAAGTTCGAATATTTGAATGACATTTCCATCAATGTATATTACATCGAGAAGAAAAAAAATGAAAATTTCACAATTCTCCCGATACGACTTGTCAATGGAAAGGACAGTATACTGCCGACAAATGAACAAGTGCGCTATTTGGTTACCGAACGAGAACGACAAATGGCTCAACTTCAGCAACAAAAAGGAGCGGCTTCCATTCATCGTTTATATTGACATGGAATACGTGCTGAAGAAGATCAACAGTGATCCGATGACGTCTATATACACGTTTCAACATCATGAGGTATTTAGCGTCGGGTACTACATGCAGTGTTCGTATGACGAATTATCCGCGTATCGTTCTTATCGCGGCGCCAATTATATCGCGTGGTTCGCCGACGAACCCAAAAAATTAGCACACAACGCGTAAAAGATATAATATCTACGAATGATATAGTATCATAATAATATAGTAATATAAAAATATAATATCCTCATGATAATTCTCTCGAACGAACAGTGGGAGACATTTCGCAGCGCAACGCAGAGTCACATATGTAGAAAATTGTTTGTGCCGGACGACGTGTGAATATTGCCATCTGACCGGTCGTTACAGAGGTCCCACACATTCAAATTGCAATTTAAATTATGAAAAATCTTTTTGCATTCCCGTAGTTTTTCATAATTTATCCGGTTACGACACACATTCTATTACAAAAGAAACTACGAAGCTACGAAGGAAAACTCGACATATTATCGATAATAAAAAAAAATATATTTCATTTACAACACATGTTAAAGATAAAAATCGGAATCGCGAAACGATATGAGATTACGGTTCATCGATTTGTGCAAATTTTTTTCAATCAATCTCGACAAGCATCGTTTCTAAATAATGATAAACACAACATTTTCAAATCAAAATTTCAAAATTATCGGGTGAAAAGTTCAATTTATTGAGGCGTTGACACAGAAAGACGTTTTTCCATATGAATACATTGACTGCGCGGACAAGTTGCAAGATATGCGTTTACAACTGCGCGAATTATTGTACAGATTTTCTCAGACAGATACTGTATCCGAAAGCGATTATCCGCACGCCGAAAACGTCTGGAGACGGTTCTCCGTCATTCAAACGCTGGGCGAATATAGCAATTTTTATTTGAAAACGAATGTCTTGTTAATGGCCGATATTTTTGAAAATTTTTGTGATAGTTTGTTTGGGAATTATGGACTCGATCCCGCTTATTATTACGCTTTGCCAGGTTTCACGTGGGACGCCATGATGAAGCATACTCGCGTAAATTTCGAACTGTTCACCAATATCGAGAAAGTAATGTTTCTCAAACGCGGTATTCGCGGTAGCCTAAGCCAGTGCTTTGGCAGATACGCGCAAGCCAATAACAAGTACGGTCTTACGATCCATCGAAACCATCGTCGTACATGATGTATTTCCATGTAAACAACTTATTTACAACAACCAGTTGAGTGATATATCAATAATCGGTGAGTATAAATCGATGAATATAAATATGATATCTTAAATATGGCGGAAATAATTATTAACATGAACGAAATAAAAAGTCGTAAAACATTACCTACTACTTTTTAGTGCAAATCAGTGTATTTGATAAATAATCATTAGAATGATATCGGCAATACAATTAATCCAAAAATTCATGAAGAAATCGAAAATATAGTCGCGTCATATCGACCGAATAAATGTAAAACGACTGATGTTAACTTCTGTATTATTCTTAAAGAAGATAAAGCAATCGCTTAAAAACCTTATCGTTTACTCGCGCCAAAAAGTGAAGTTGTAGAGAAACAAATGGAAGGGTGGATTAATGATGACATTATAGAAACGTATAGGTCAGCGTACTCAAGCTCGGTAGCAATAATAAAGAAACGAGACGGTTCACCGCGAGTGTGTATAGATTATAGAAAATTGAATAGAATTATTAAAAAAAGTCATCCATTACCTTTAATCGAAGATTTGTTAGACAAATTCATGTGTGTTCAATACGCTAGACCTAAAAACTGTTTCTTTCACGTGGCAGTAGAAAAAAAAAATTGGAAGTATATACCTCTTTTGTAAAGCAGTGGTCAATATCAATTTTTAAAAGTTCCTTTCGGGTTGTACAATTCACAAGTTTTTCAACGATTTATAAATGCCGCATTTTGAGAATTAAACAGAATATTGTATTACTTTATTTAAATGAATTAGTCATACTAGCTGCGAACGAACAAGAAGCATTGCTTCGATTAGTATTAAAAACAACAAGCGAGTATGGTTTGCAATTAAATTTTAAGTGTCAATTTACAGAAAAATTTATTGAATTCTTGGGTCATATAGTGGGGGGAGGGGCAGAATTTATCCTTTTCCAGAAAAGATTAAAGCCATAGTCGATCTAGAGCCATGAGGAAAGATATTCAAAGTATTTTAGGCTTATCAGACTATTTCAGAAAATTTATTCCTTTATATTCAGTCATAGCTAGACTTTTGAGTAATCTGTTGCAGAAAGACCGACCATATATTTTTGATGAGACAGCTAAGGATGCATTTCAACGGCTAAAAAAGTTACTAACAAGTAAATCTATCTTTGTGTGACTCACCGACTTTATTGAAACTTGGTACACTTGAAAAGCTATCAAAAATAATAAACGCGTATTTTTTTATATCGGCAATGGTGCAAGTTTAAGGGTGGAAACCCCTTGTATTTATAAGCATGAATAATTACTGTTACCTCTAAACTCACGATATTATAACTGTTTTTGAGTTTTAGACATGAATAAGAGGTTTCACATATCGCTAAAAGCAAATCCAATATTAGAATGATGGAATAAAAAATGGCGAGCCTAATATGATGACCTGATAAATCAAACTAATCTTATTTCGTATTCAAGGAATAACCAACGAGGTAGTAACGAGAATCTATTCTTATTTCGGTTTATGTTTGTTTATAATTATTTTTTTTTTATAAATTTAATAATCCCGTAGAATATTGTTTTAAGAATTGTGACGCTTTGTGCATTACGTAATAATGTAGCCGTCATAAAGTGTGCTTGATGTACAAATTTTTTATGTATAAAAAATTTCTTTTTTACATATCATTTTTGCAAAGAATATAAAAAATAAAAAAAATACGCAATAAACAAGGCGCAAGAAGAGATGATTGTAAAAAATTAAAATAATAAAAAAAATAGAAAATAGAAAAATATAAAAATGCTTGACGCATTGCATTTTATAATTTTTGCGTTCGATTGTTGACACGGCAGTACGGTGAAACAACACGGACATTTATTTGGGCAACAATGACCCGTTTTATCATTTCGATAAGCTATATTGTACGGCTCGCAATTTCTACAATCCGCGGCTGCATTTAAATTTATGATAGGGCTATAATGTTGTGAACGCTCGTAACACATACGTCTAAATATTATGTGTTGACGTAACGAGGGTTCAGAGAAGCAAGTCGCGATTCCATCGTACATTAGTTCCGCGATCGAAAGTATCAAAATTGTAAACTACTAAATCGCGATGCTATCAACAGTCAGATATCATTGAATGCGCTCGATCCACAATTCTCCTTCTTCAGTTTCATCTGGTAACACCAACAATCCTAGTCAATTAATGCCAGCTCACTCTAAAGCGGAGATTGCGCATTTCTTATGTTGTTCCATTTTTCGTGTTCCATTTTTCAGTACGCAAATTACCGCGTTTGCAATAAATACGAGCTATTACGAGTGAGTGTGGAAAACATAAATTGTCCGAATTATTAATTGTCACTATTGAGCACTTTACAATGTCCTTGTGAGTTAATTTAACTCGATTGCGATCCGAAAGAATCGAGAGATTAAAAACGCAAATACCGAACTTACGACTTTCCAAATATCATCGTGTTAAGTCGCGCACAGGGCGAAACGATATACCTGCGAGTTCATGCGCTAAATTTGGCAAATGAAAGGATAAGCCTACATAATCGCCGGGCTGACACAAATTTAATACATATGCGTGAACTTCGCAAAACGCATTTTCTAACGAGCGATAGATATTTGTATCTCCGTGTGACGCGTGTGTCCGGTCGTATCGCGAAAGTCGCTTGTCTCCCCATTATACCGAATCTCCTAAATCTAAATTGTCGCATATTTTCCGCCAGTAAATCTATATTGTTAAAATTATTGCCGACCTGACGTTGTTGATGTTGTTATTGTTGTTGGAGCAGTATCTCTTCTTCCCTCTCCTCCCCCTCCGATGTTGAATTAACGCGATTTTCCGAAGCGATTTCTTCTTCGTTTTCTTCGATTTCATTGTCGTTTCGAGGCTGCGCCATATGCTCTTCTGACGCTGCTCTTTTATGTCGCCTCCCGAGTCGAAATTTTTCTCCTATTTACAACCTCAGTGTTCAATCCAATATCTACTTTCGACCAAAATATTCAACCTAACACCTACTTTGATACTTTAAGCAGACGCATCATCCTGTTTAGAAATTCTTTAACCTTTGGCTCCTATTTAGAATCTCACAATTCTATTTGAATTAATTCTACTTTAAAGTTCTGAATGAATTTCTTAATTTATTTTAATTTTATTTAACTTAGAAACTATTTTTATTTAGTTTTATTTCTATTATTATATAGATTTATTATATTGTTGATTAAATTAAATATATAATGTTTATTAAATTATAATAATAATTATAAAATTATATAATAAGATCTTTTTATAAATTAATATTTTTATTAATTAATTTAATTAAAAATAATAAATACTAAAATAACAGGAAAGAGAGAAGAGAGTTTTATTATGGTAATAATAGTTATGTTACTAATAACTAATAAAAATAATTTTATATATGATATATAAATAATTATTTATGTATAAATAATAAATGATTATTTATGTACATATGGTACTATTGTTCCCTTTTTTTCTCTTTTTTTTTCTTTATATTAAAATATATAATTTAAAATAAAATGAAATGTATGTGTATTGTATGCGTATGAGCATGTATATATATATATATATATATATATATATATATATATATATATATATATGTTCCTCTTTTTCTTCCCCC
>JBCEWD010191801.1:0-13626 GCA_039654425.1 Cataglyphis rosenhaueri | reverse complement strand
TGTTCGATAATTGTATTGTAATACTTTTATGTACAGAATAATAAGATGAATCAAATGATGTACAGAAAATAATTGTTTTTAAAAAAATGTTTGCAATTATTTGCAATATATTTTTTTGTAACAATTATTTATTTTTTTTTACACCATTTGATTCATCTTATTATTCTGTACATAAAAGTATTACGATACAACTATCGAACACTAAATAATTTTCGAGATATTTTATATTTTATATTTTATATTTTACTAAAATATGTCAGATTAAAATACAAAATAACTCAAAAACTTCTTAATGAAAAAATACTTTATTACAGTGTTTTGGAA
The DNA here is from genome assembly GCA_039654425.1 of Cataglyphis rosenhaueri. Classification (NCBI taxonomy): domain Eukaryota; kingdom Metazoa; phylum Arthropoda; class Insecta; order Hymenoptera; family Formicidae; genus Cataglyphis; species Cataglyphis rosenhaueri. Next base: position 13,302 of record JBCEWD010191801.1, on the reverse strand, counting down.
AGCTCTCGACATAAGCTATAAGAATATGCAATAAAAAATAGGGAATTCCGTTTAAGAAATTAAAGGTGTCCTTGACTTGACCTTAACGATGCCATTCAAGGTCAAACTAATGACATCATTTTATGTTCTTCTCAATACCATACAATTTTTGTTCAAAACGTTTTTCTCTAAAATGCTTTTGAAAGAAAGGAGGTGTACGGGTGGTTCAAGACACCCTGTATACATGAAATTGATATATAAACAACATATAAAATTATTTCTTATGCGGTAAAATATACATGATTACTGTAATTTGTAATCTCTTGTCCGGCATAATTAGTTAGAAACAAAAATGAAAACATAATATATACAATTATCGAGTGAAATAGAACTGCTTCGTTATTCCCAAGCGATGCATTACGAAAAATCTGAAATCATGATTGTTATTATCATATTTCTTAGGTGAGTTTCCGAATAACTCTGGAGCCACGTTTTGACGTATGATTTCCGAAGGCATTTCTCACGAGAAACATGGGAAAAATAATTAAAAAAATTCTAGAATATTAGTAATTTGCAAAATATAAATCAGTAGTTAGTAATACTATGAATATTACACAAAACATAAAATTTGCATTTTAACAAAAAAAAAAATTAATAAAAAACATTTCATTAAAACAAAAATTATAACAAATAACTATGTAAATAAAACACTTAAATTATGAACTTTTTTTTATTACATTGTACATTTAATAGAGTGAATTTTAGTACTATTTATTTTGTAGTCATCAAATGCGCGCGTGCGTGAGCGGAGGAAAGTCTCCTCCTTCTGCACCCCCACTCCAAAAAAAGCTAACCTAATCCAACTGATGTCTGAAAAATAAATTCTTATAATCTTCTATTAACCTAAAATAAAAATTCATTTCTTGGACATGGGTTGAATTAATTTAGTTTTTTCGATGTTGGAGTGCAAAGGAAGAGGCTCTGCCTCTTTATCGCTCGCGCGTTCAATTTTTAACACATAAATAAATAAATGATGTTTAAATATTATATATATATATATATATATAATTTGATAAATAAATATTTTTGTTAATAACTTTTTAATAAACAATGAAGAAATTTTTTAAGTATTTTTTCTGTATCCTCCGCTAAAAATTCTTTCACAAATCATAGTCAAAACATAGCTTCAAAGTTATTGAAATTGAATCTTTATGTGTTTAAAAATTACACATGAGTGTAATTATGTGTCATAATTATGCTACTAAAAATTATAAATATGAAGTTTGAACGTTTGTATGTTAAGAGGTATCTCTGATTCTTAAAATTATCTGATTTTATAATTAGCATAATTTGGTATTGGCATCATCAATTTTTTTATATATTATGTTCTGATTATATTTATTTTTTTGTAAATCTTTTAAATTTGATTATTATCGGATATCATAAGTATCCCGCTAGAAATAAATTTTAAAAACACTTACTGCAAAAACATTCAGACTCAAAGAAATTACACCTAAAGTTAATATTAACAAAAAAGAGCCTTCAAAACTAGACATCATAAAGTCGGTGAACCTTTAAAAAATGTAAAATATTATTACAAGTGCTACACATAATTGTTATCACACGCATACCAACTTCATAGCCTTGCGATGAAATTCAACGGCGTAAAATATTTTTTTATAAATTATTATCTGATTCTTCAGGTTAATATTTTTGACCATTTCCTTCGACATTGCTTGCTCTATACGATAACTGTAATTAAATTGTACTTTTACTGTAAATATGTAGTTCTTCCAAAATTTTCTTAATAAATTTCTACACAACCAAACAAATAAAAATTTTACTTGCGACTATATATTGCACATTTTTCTAAAATCATTATTCACCTTGCAATTGTAAATATTCCACATGCGTGTATAACGCATCCTAAAAGCAAGGTCCCTGTCGCTATCAATGTAGTAGCTCCAATACAAATGACTGCATTTGTATGCAAGAAAATTAAATAGAAATATTTCTTTTGATCGATAAAATATTCAGTTGTAATTTGTATCACTTGACTCTGTATTCGAGACTGGTTTATGTGCAAAATAGGACCAAGAATCTTTGGCCAAATTGGTTGTAAGATAGCAAAGAATGTGATGCATATGCCCGAAACTGAAAATATTTAAATAAAGTAATTATAAAACTTCCTTTTTTTTATTTTGTCAAAATATGTTATGCGTAACTCTTTCTCTCTCTCCTTCTTTTTTTTCTCTCTACCTCTCTCTCTGTCTCTCTCTCTCTCTTTCTCTCTCTCTCTCTCTTTTCTTTTCCTTCTCCTTCACCTTCTTTTTTTCTCTCTCCCTCTTGTCCGTACCCCCTTTTATTCCTCTTCTTTTCTCTCCCACTTCTCATTCCTTCTCTCTCTCTCTCTCTAATTTCACTGTTTTTCAATCATTTTGTTCATTTTTTTGTTTTGATTTTTGCAGAACGTTTACTATATTTTGAAAAATTCTTTACTCCTTTTTGCTTTATTTTGGAGACAATCGCAAAAAAACAAACGAAAACTTTTACTAAAGAAACATGAAACAATAGTATAATTATTAGGTTTATTGAAAAGCAGCATGAGATAAAAATTATGGAGCAGAAATTAAGAAAAAAAGGGTGAAATAAAATTCTTTTAAAGTAAAATTAAAATGTTGTAAATAAATACGCAATAACGTTGGATTATTGCATCCCGCTTACTTCAATAAAAAGTTTGCATTATTGCAAAAGGTCAACATCTTGAACAATACCTTCATTGAGGAAGTGACATCAAAAATAAGTAAGTGATAGCATAAATGAGTAATAAATAAGTGAAAACTTTCTTCTGTTTTATTTTTTGCCATTTTCTCTATAACGCAGTAAAAACGAGCAAATCTAAAGGACTTATTTTCTTAGTTTATCGATTCTTTGCAAGTTCCTAAAGTTCTGACATTTAAATTCAGAACACTGTGTATACATGTATTGTAAAAATTGTACATAGACATGTCAACATGCTTTTCACCGTGCAAGTTTTATAATTTTATTATTTTGGATAGAAGAATAATATTTAAGGGTCAAATTATTAATGTTAATTAGACTAATCTAAATATTTAACTTTTTTTTTCACAATTAGAATCTGCTTGATTTTATGACGTATAGTTGCTGATAAAAAATACTGTCTTACATGTCATAATAGCAGTACAAAGTCTTGTATTATGTCCATATTTTTTAATGATAGCAAATTCATTTTCGTCTTTTAGTTCATTACAGATATACTGCAGTTGCTCCAACAAATTTCTCACCTACCATCACAAAAATTTAACTTTGTTTTGGAAAAGTCGGGAAACATTTTTATTTATAAGAATTTAATTATTAGAAATTATTATCAAAATTATTTATTTATACAAATTAGTAAATAATTTACTTACATGATGAGTGTTGATCCAGAACATGTTGTACATAATTACATAAAAATTAAAGCTTATTGCGGTAGAGAAAACTTTAATGATAAAGTCAATAGTGCATTTTGTGGTTATAAGCGCTGTAAGCTTCAATCAATCAATTTATTGAAAAATATTGCATAAAAAAGACATTATTCTATATTTTATTAAAAAATTAAAAATATAATCAGTTTTGTTATAATAAATATATAATAATATATAATAACGTAATAAAATATTAATAATTATCTATAACAATTGCAATGTATTGTATTATCAGCAATTAATACAAATAAATTTTTTGATCATATTTAAAAATTGTATAAAATTAAATATTTAATATAATTAGTAATGATATGTGCATGTTCTATAATAATATGAATAGAAATATGGATGTACCTGGAAAATAACAAAGCTTGTAAGAATGCTAAAACACAAAATTGTCTGAAGTTGAGCAAATTTTGATTTTTGATAAGGCCATAAGCCGATTGCGAGTAGAAGAGTCCGATTGAGATTAAAATGTTGCGTCTCAATACAGATCATCACTGTTCGAACATAGAAAAGTGTTGAACGAAGATAAAGGAGAAAATGATAAAGATTCGCCTCTTTTTTTTTCCTCCAAATTAAGTATTCTTGAACCGCTTCTTTAGAATAAATGCTGTCATAAATTATATAATTCATAATAAATACCAATTCGTACAAAATATTGTGGAAAGAAAGCTCTTGTAATTTAACAATTTTGAGTAGAGACGATTAGACGATGAATTTCCCATAGAAATTTAAGAAATGAGTATTTCACATAGAGAAATTTGCAATCATCAGGTACCTTATCGATCGAAGTCGGCGCAAGCGCAATTGCTCCTTTTTCAAGCAACACAGTTTTATGTGCTTCATTCTTGTGCGTGCGCTCGTGAAAGAAGTTAGTCTTTCTAGAGAAACAGAGTCGATCCGCGTTCTGTCAAATGAACTATGAAATTATTGCCGTCTATACCGAATTGTGATTCAGACCTTTCTACATTTTGGGACACATGAGACTGAATAAGTATTGCTCTTAATTAAAGCACACATGCATGTTTTTATATTATTTTATATAATATTCACATTTATTGTATATTGGATCTCGTATCACTTTCTGCTTTATATGAAGTAGAAATTAATATTATTATGCTCGTTTGAAAATATAAATGTTAATTCTGCATACATTTATAAAATTTATTTCTCATAATATATTAAAATAAAATATTTCATAATATATTATTTGCGATCGTGTTACGTTTCATACTTTTTCAAGGCACGTCCACATGACATATATACAAAATGTCAATTTGAAAATTATTAGTGATATCTTTATCTGCTAGGAATTAAATAAAAATATCAATACAAGGTTTGGGAAAAATGTAAGATAGTAAGTGGGATATCAAATCGCAGTATAATTATCAATGGATGAGTCATCTTCTACGCACCTTATCCCTTACAATCTTACAATATCAAATGGCACTATCCTCTTTATAATATCTTAAATTAATTTCCAATTAATACTTTTTACCTGCACATAAAAAATTTAAATTGATCGATTTGTTTTCTAATGAAAGAGTTTGATTGAAAAGGTTGCTATTTTTTATAGATATAGATGAAGTTTTAAATTTTTGTTTATTCTTATTGTAGTTATAATGAAGGAGTAAAAAGAATTTTTGAAGGAAAAATTGCAGGTTGTACATTAATTTTTATAACTAACAGAAATAAAAATTTATTTTAATTTTTGATTTAATTAAATGTTTCAAAATGGTGTCCATTATTTTGCAAGCAATAATAAAGTCTGTTTTCAAATTCTGTCTTGACATTTTTTGAAACATTTGCCTGGCAATGTATCCGCACTTTCTGACGATTTGTTGCCAAAGTTGTTCGTTGTAAACTGTAACTTTTCCACAAAAGTTGTTTCTATTTCTTTATTATAACTACAACACTATAAGAAGAAATAAAAATAAGATAAAATAAAACGTGTTTTAAGTAATTACAAGTAACTTTCTTATCAAATCGGTATCATTCGAAAGCAAATCGGCCGATTTGATTTTTTCTTGTGCAGGTAAAAAGTACTCATTGGGACTTTTAATTTAAGGTATCACAAAGGGAATAGCATTATTTTTAACTTTAAAAGTTGGGGGTAGAAGGCGCGTGGAGGGTGATTCATCACTTGACAATTATATTGCGATTCGATATCCCCCTTGCTATCATATATTCTCTCCAAACTGTGTTTTGATATCTTTGCTAGTTCCCGAGATATCCCGACTAATAGTTTCAAAATTGAGCCTGTGATTTATAATACAAAAGAGGTATCCATTATCGAAAGATAAATAATTGTGAATTTGTAATTTCTTAATTTTCCAAACAGTGCAAAAGTCAGAAAACTAAACTTTATGTCAAAAAACAAAATTTCTCAAATGTAGGAAATATTTTCCTGAACAATTTATGCTGGATAGTGTAACTTCGCATCAATGCTGAGTAGAATACATAAAGGTAAAGTAGGACATCGATGTTTTTGTTAACTGTAATAATAAAAAAACATGGTAAGCTACAAATGTCACAATTTATGACATATGATATTCTTACCGTGGCGAAACACTGTAAGGATATTACAAACAATCCGGCGATGTTTACGTCGAAGGTTTTGCTGCCATTTTGCAAAATGAAAAGTATCATTTTTTGTGCATATAATGGTGCCATGTACCATTGAATATTATATCTATAATATAATATGATACGTATAATAATAAATTAGTAACAAAATAAGTACGTATTTATATACTAATATACATATATATACAGAGTGTCCCAGATTTACCACACTTGCTAATGACAGATTTTTAAAATCATTTTTAATTTTTTTGTTCAGGAAGAATATTAAGAAATCAATAATTTCTGGGTTATAAGCGATTCAAAAAGAAGTATTTTTTGCAAACTGAACTTTATAGAGAATAAAAATATTCTATAGTTAATTTCAGATAGAGTTTACTTTAATAGAGAAAGAGAATTTAAATTTAAGACTTAGTTGCAAGATAAAAAATCTATATATGATAAAAATATTGGAAACTTGCAAAAAATAATGACCTCTTTCAATATTTTTGTTAAAGAAAAATAATTTACAATTATCTCAAGAATCTGTTACTATCTACTAGGTTGTGCAGTTGGTAGGATATCCTGCATAAGCTTAAAATTGTTTCTTACGCGGTGGAATATATATGATCATTATAATTTGTAATGTTTTGACCGGCATAAATAGTTAGAAACATATATAAATAGATGGAAAATACAAATAACAGGTGTAATAAAAATTCTTCCTTATTTCCAAGCAATGCATTACGAAAAACCTAAAATCATGGTTGTGATTAACATATTTCTTATGTGTTTTATAATTAAAAATTTAAAATAAAGTTCAAAAATTGTTACGTGTACTGTGATAATCTCTAATTTCTTTAATTTTTTGATTTTATAATTAGCACAATATAGTATTGACATAATCAATTTTTTTATATATTTTTTTCTGGTTATATTTATATTATTTAAAAATTTTTTAATTTTGATTATTATATCATACTTATCAAGTTTAAAAATATGTTTCAAAAACACGAAAAAAATGCTTACTGCAAAAAGATTCAGGCTCAAAGAAATTACACCAAATGTTATTAGTAACAGAAACGAGCCTTCAAAACTAGATATACATGCGTTGGTGAATCTTAAAAAAAAAAAACAAAATAATATTACATAATGATATTATATAAAATTGTATTATATGTATAATTGTTATCACACGCATACTGACTTCATAGCCTTGCGATGAATTTCGACGGCATAAAATATTTTGTTACATATCGTAGTCTTATTATTCAAGTTAATATTTTCGAGTATTTTCATCGGCATTGCTTGTTCCATACGATAACTGCAATTAAATTGTTTGTTGTAAATATGTAGTTCTCCCAAAATTGTATTGATAAACTTAAAGATAACCAAACAAAATAAAATTTTTTGTTTATAGCCGTACATTTCTCATGCTCTTTCCTAAATTCATTATTTACCTTGCAACTTTAAATATTCCACATATATGTATAACGCATCCTAAAATCATTGTTCCTGTCGCTGTCAATGTAATTGTTCCAATGCAAAACACTGCGTTTATATGTAACAAAATAAAATAGAAATATTTTTTCTGATCGATAAAGTACTCAGTTGTGATTTGTATTGTCTGAGTCTGTATTCGAGACTCGTTTATGTGCAGAACAGAACCAAGGATATATGGCCAAATTGGCAGTAAAGTAACAAACAATATACAGCATATGGCGAACACTATAAACATTAAAAAAACATAAATTTAAAATTGCTCTTTTATATTTTATGATATATATTATTTATGCATAATTTTCTCTCTCTCAAATTTTACTGTTTTTTAATAAGTCTTTTATTTTGACATTTTTGCAAAATGTTGACTGTAATTTGTGTATTTTTAATATGTATATTAATTTAATATGTTTATTTATTAATAAATAATAAACATAAGTATATTGTAGAAAAAACGGTAATATTTACACTTCACCGATGACCTTGACCTTGACATATGTTGTCAAGTGCATGATTTCTGAGTAACTTTTCCTTTTAACTTAAACAGCGGTCTCTTATAATTTTTGAGATATTTAAAGTTAAAGTTTGATTTGAAACAAAAATTTGGTTTGATTATACGTAGCCTATAAACCAAATTTTAATTTTAAATCAGAAATAGATTTTGATTATTAGGTTATATCTTCCGGAAATAAAATCTTCTCCATAGGGGAAGGTGGAACCCACTGTCCACGCATACTTTTCCATCCACACAACAATTGTGGGATGGACCTCGCTTTGTAAAATATATGTGGACACAGTGGGTTCTGCTATTCCACTTCCGGAAGATATAACCTAACCTAAACATATTTCTAATAAAACCAAAATTAAAATTTTGTTTGGATTATATTATATAATCCAAATCAAATTTTCATTTCAAATCAAACTTTAAGTATCTCAAAAATTAAATAAGAGACCATTTATTTAGTTATAAGGAAAAGTTACTCAAGCTCATGTATTTGATAAGATATCAAGGTCATTGACAAGATGCCCGGCAGTTAGTGCAAATAATTACCGAGATAACACTTAGATATGTCATGTTTTTCACTTAGATATGTCATGTTTTTCACTATGCAAGTTTTATAATTTTATTATTATGAAATGGTATAACTTTGTGTTAAGAGTCAAAATATAATTAATTAGACAAATATAAATATTTAACTTTTCTCATTGGAAGATACTTAATTCCATGATGTATAGTAATTGGCAAGAGTTGTTTTCTTACATGTAAACATAGCAGTACATCGTCTTGTATAATATCCATATTTCTTAATAATAGCAAATTCATTTTCGTCTTTCAGTTCATTGCAGATATATTGTAGTTGTTCGAACAAATTTCTCACCTACCATCACAAAATTTAACTTTGTTTTCGAAAAATTGGAAAAGATTCACATGTATAAATTTTTAATTATTAGAAATTTTTATTAAAATTATTTATTTCTGCAAGACGGTAAATTATTGACTTACATGATGAGTGTTAATCCAGAACATGTTGTATGTAATTACATAAAAATTAAAGACTATTGCGGTAGAGAAAACTTTAAGAGCAAAATCAATAGTATATTTTGTGGTTATAAGCGCTGTAAGCTTCAAACAATCAATTAATTAAAAATATTTTATTAAAAAAAAATCATTCTACATTTTACTAAGAGATAAAATCAATTATCTGTTTTGTGATATATAATAAATATTAATAATATTGAGATTTCAATATTTATCCGTAGCATTTGCATCATATTATATTATCAATAATTAAATATAAAATTTAATCATATTTAAATATTTTGATAAAATAAAAGTAGCGGTTGCTAAATTAGTAATGAAATGTGTGCCATGCATTATTTATAATAATATGATTAAAAATATGGGTATAGTACAGGTACCTGAAATATAACAGAGCTTATCAAAATACCAAAAAACAAGATTATCTGAACTCGAACAAGTTTTGACTTTTGATATGGCCATAAGCCAATTGCGAGAAAGAGAGTCCGATTGAGATTAAAATGTTCTGTCTGAATGCAAATCATTACTGTTCAAGCATAGAAAAGTTGAACTGCGGAGAAAATGATAAAGATTCGCCTCTATCCCTTATTTTTTTTAAATTATCTAATTCATAACAAATATCAAATTGTACAAAATATTGTGCAAACGAAGCTCATGTAATTTAATAATTTTGTGAGAAGGGGCGATCAATTTCACATGGATGAAAATTTAAGAAATAAGTATTTTACATAGAAAAATATGCATATATCAGGTACCTTATCGATCGAAGTCGACGCAAGCGCAATCGTCTTTTTTTTTCAGTGGCATGGTTCGCATGCTTCATTCTTGTGTTTACGCTTGTAGCGAACACTTGACTTTAGAGAAGATACGTCAATCCGAATCTCACGTGTGTTGGCAATTAACTATGAGAGCAACTATCTTGAAAGTTTTATAAAAGGTATCGTTGACTGTATTTATTTAAATATGCAAATATTAATTTTGCGTACATTTGAAGCCCAATTGCATATTGTATATTTAAATATTTTTTATTGTGTATGTGCATATGTTGCATGCCTTCTCAAAACATGTATTATATATATATATATATGTATACTTAACAAATAATAATATTAAATAGATGTCTATTTTTAGAAACAAAATAATTGTCATTCTTAACATTATTATTATATAAACATTCAGAAAACAAAATCAATATTATTACGTCGATGTATTAATTTGTTTTTCAATATTTATTAATTTTATATATTTTACTTTTCCAAATGTGAAATGTAAATCATAACTCATTTGTATCTAATCAATTTTTGTAGATATATAAATAGTTTTCGCATTACTGTTGCATAGAGTACATAACGGTGAAGTAGGACATTGATGTTTTAGTTAGCTGTAAAAGAAGTAAGTTTTTTATTTTGAATGTAAAGCATACTCACTCTCCCTAAATCCATACTTTAATTTATAATTTTTACCGTGGCAAAACACTCTAAAGATGCCACAATAATTCCACCGATATTAAGGTTGCAAGCTTTGCTGCCTCGTAGCAATATAAAGAGTGTTAGCTTCTGTGCATGTAATGGTGCATTATACCATCGATTATTGTATCTACGAAATGATTATTGATAAATTGCGCATAATTATTAATGAAAAAGATATGTAGAATATGTATATAAAGTATATGTATGTATACACACAATTCTGTATATATAAATAATACATCTACACTACTTAAAGAAAATAGGAAACACTTTTCATAACCTAAAAATTGGGCTATTTTCAAATCGCTGAAATTCGAGAAATCATGCTAGACAAAAAATTAAGAGAGCATTTTGAAGCTTGAAATTTTAATTTTAAAGCGCTATCGGTGGTTTGAAAAAATTTTGCTTTTTTCTTCTTTTTTAATTTTTTATGATTTTCTTTTATCAAGTTACACGATTTTAAAACCTAACCTTTATTTTCTAGAAATAAACTACAGTTTATAGAACTTCAGTTAACTTTTTTGAGAGAAATTTTGTACAAAGTGTTCAAAATATATAATTCTAAGGAACAAAACAATGTGTTTTTTTTTTTAAGCACAAAACAAGGACAATAAAGAAAAAATTTTTTAAAACCACTGATAGCGTGTTAAAATTGAAACTTCAAGCTTCAAAATTCTTTTTTAATTTTTTATCTACGATAATTTTTCATCGAGTTTCAATGGCTTGAAAATAGCCTAATTTTTAGGATATGAAATATGTTCCCTATTTTTTGTTTTTTTTTTTTTTTTTTGGGTAGTATATCTTACGCTGTGGAGTATACGTGATTATTGTGATTTGTAATTTCTTGTCCTGCATAATTAGCTATAAACATATATAAAAGGATGACATATGCAAATAAGAAGTGTAATAAAAATGCTTCCTTATCTCCAAACAATAAATTTTGAAAAATCTGAAACACTTTATTAATGTAGTTATTATTTTTCAAGTGTACAATTACGTACTTTACATTGAAAATAATAACGATAGAAACAAAAAATAAGCGAGAAATATGAAGGAACAATTCACATGCCAAGATTTCTTTAAATTTATAATTTCATAATTAGTATTATTTTATATTTGTATAATCAATTATTGTCATTTATTTTTTATTAGATTTTTGTCATCTACAAATTTTTTGAATTCGCTTATTACGAAATGGTATATCTGTTGCTTAATTAAGTTTAAAGAGAGAGAAAAAACTTACTACATAAATATTCAGACTTAAAGAAATCACAAAAATTATTATTAATAAGAAGAAATAACCATTAAAAGTAGACGTTAAAAATTCACAAAACCTTTAAGAAAAATAGAATGAGATTACAATGAGATCACTACATAATTGTTATCGAATGTATATCAACCTTATAGCTTTACGGTGGATTTCGACAGCATCAATTATTTCTTTATAAATCATAGTCTGATTTTTTACATTAATATTTTCGAGTGCTTTATTGCTCATTGCTTGTTTGATGCGATGTCTATAAATAATTTTTTTTCTGTATAAATATATAGGATATATATACACAAACAAATAATATTTTTGCTATCTATTTTAGATAAGAAATTGCGGTTTTTTATGATACATAGAAACTAATTAGTAATCATTTGTTTTTTCAAAATAATCAAAAATATTTTTATAAATTTATTTTTCAGTAAAGATAAGACAAATTTAAATTTTAACATTTTTTTCTTATGTATGTAATCACACATCAATAAAATAAATTTTTGTTTTAAATTTTCTTTAAATCGAACAGCACTTGATATCACATATATATCGTCAATTGATTGTTATAATTGTAAAATTGTTTTTTATAAATTAATAAAATTTAATTTTTAATCTATAGCACGCTTTTCATTTGAAAATTGAAGTAAAAACATAATTTCTTTTAAAACTTTTAAAATGAGTAGTAACTTAATCAAAAATGCTTTTAAAAATTTTTAATGGCTATTCTTTTTTTTCTGAAAAATATTGTAATCCTTGCATATAATGCAATAAAAGAAATTTGAACTTTTTGATTTATATAAAAAAACAAATTTTATAACAAAACTCTATTTTTGTTTAAAATAGGAAAAAATACAAAGAAACATGATTTACTTTGTGAGTAAAGTAAATAATTATTACAAAAATGATTATCTTGATACATTAAAAAAAATAAATAAAAATTTTGGTTTGCAATAATTATTCCTAACATAATTTTTTTACCTCGCAATTTTAAACATTCCACATGCGCATATAATATATCCTATAAGCAACGTTCCCGTCCCTGTCAATGTAGTCGCCCCAATACAAATAACTGCGTTTTTATGTAGTAAAATTAAATAGAAATATTTTTGTTGATCGACAAAATACTCAGTCACGATTTGCACTCTCTGCCATGATTGAGACTCGTTTATGTGCAAATCAGTATCGAGACTATGTGGCCAAATTGGCAGTAAAATGGCAATAAATGCACTGCACATAAAGATCGCTAAGAAGTTAAAAAGAAATTATATAAATTATTATTTGTTAATGTTTCAGAATATGTTGGTTATGCATGTTTCGAATATAGAAATTTTAAAAATTTTATTTCTTTATCACTTGTGTTTTCTAATATTTTTGAATAATGTTGATTGTGTGTGAAATTTTGCATATTTTTAATACGATCATATAATCGTAACTTTATTAATAATTAAACAGTATAGAAATCTATGTATATAACACATCACTCGATAAGTCCCCGGT
>JBCEWD010191791.1:0-13626 GCA_039654425.1 Cataglyphis rosenhaueri | reverse complement strand
AAGTTTTTTATTTCCTTAGTTTTACTCAACTTAAACACTGAATCGACAGTAATAACAATTAATATGTTAATCGAAATCGTATAGCGAATAGTATCGAATACGCGAACAATGACCAGATGCAGAGCGGATGAATGACTCGAAAAAGAGTTCGTGCACGAATAAATTTAATAATGAACGAATAATACGGAATACTTGTACAAAATAGTAATGAAATAGTAATGAATCGGAGTAACGAAATAGAAATGAAACGCGTCTACTGAATGCTCGTGAAAAAATGCTGACTAAGAATGATTGTTTGAAGTTTGAATGCAAGAATGAATACTCGAATGCTTGAAGACTTTTTAATTGAATGAACACTTGAATGCTTGGAGGCTTTTAATTGAATGATTCTTGAATGCTTGGAGGCTTTTAATTGAATGACTCTTGAATGCTTGGAGGCTTTTAATTGAATAACTCCCTGAGATTCAAAATCGCCGGCTTATACACTGTCGAAACAAAGGGTTTTCGGGATGTGTGCAGATCACGCATTACGCTCTGGAAAGTTCTTAGGATGATTCAGTGAAGGACTTCCGAGAAGAAAGATTTTTAACAACAATTCTTCTGAGAATTGTCGATCGATATGCTCATCTGCCTATTAAGTTTCGGCGTTCGTGATCTTAGCCGTCGCGAATCCGTTCGACTTATCGCTCGCAATATCAGGTTTCACCGATATGAAGCCTCTTATGTGCATTCTTTTCAGCTTAATTAATATTTTATAATATAAAATTCTTAATAATATGGTTAATATTTATGCTTATTAATTTATGGAATCATTTGTTCTATTTATTTCAGTTCTGATAATAAGTTGGCAATTTATATAAAGTTATGGCATTCTATAATTTAGAAAATAGATATTTTAGATAACTATTATATGTAATGTATATAATTTATGATTCCATAGAATATAATCCTCTTAAATTTATATTTATGATCGCTTGATCGATACTACAATAAAGCATATTAATTTTATAAAGATCATTTATCTATGGAAGCATTATATAGTAGCCTGTTTTAATTATTATAATTTTAATTATTTATAAAGTTAAATTGTATTGAATATAGTATTGAAAGTTTTGTATGTGATGTTTTGGATAGAAGAATTATAAATTATTTACAACAAATTATTATTATATACGTTTTATGATTCCATAAAGTATGGCGCATTTACTTCTCAATTTAAGAGTGAGTAATTTTCATTATATTTGTCTGTATGATTAAATATTAAAATCTTAAAAGTTAGATATTAGTATCGATATTATCGAGTGTAAAGCTCGCTTGCGAGTGCGTTCTTAAAGTAATCAGCTGATTAGTTCTAGAAAGTCACTACTGTACAGCTAGCTAGTTCTAAATAATGCTTCCTGATTCGATCTAAGGAATTCTCAATTCCTTGCGCCATCGATTATTATTACTAAAAGAATTAAAATATATTCGGTTTTTAGGCTAAATAACCATATGGAACTAGAATGATAAGCGATTAATGAAATTAGTTAACAATTGAAATAAAAGCAAATGGATTAAATAATTGTTTTATATTCTATAGGTATTTTGCAGGAATAAAAACGGTACTTAATTACTAGCTAAAATATAGTTTTTAAAATTGGCAGAACGTTACGTCTCCCCCCTTATTTAAGAACAAATTACGATATTTTCGTAGTGATTTGTTCGAGATCCTTTAATCGGTCTCTTAGATTTTTATAAGCATGATTTTCAGAATTATCTATTTCAATAGTTGCTGATTCGATGTTAGCTCCAGCATTTTCGCTTATTTTTAAAGAATAATATCTTTAAAGAATAATCAGTCGCTAGTGGTTCTAGGGGCAATAGAGGCGGCTCTTCGGGTGTAGAGGGTGATGATATGTCATCCTTGTTGTTGTCGTCTTTGTTAATTGGTTCTCGAGTAAGATGAAGTAACAAATGGGTGAGAGAGCTCCAGATCTCTCACAATAAATGTAAACTATCCATAGGCAGTATGTAGAGCATATCTATGAATAGCAATATCGACAACGATTTTTATAATGCGGATGACTACTAGGATGCCAAAAATACCTGCGGTTGCAGAATCAAATGTAACAAATCCATTCTGTACTTGAGAAGCGGCATTTTCAGCTATTTTATTGAGAGAAGCTTCGTCTAGCAAATTACGTTTAGGAGACTACGTTCGCAGATTACCATTAGGAGACTACGTTCGTATCGATGGAATGGCCAGTGAGTTCCTCTAGCAATTGTATTGAAAAGAGCAGGTTTCTCTGTAGGAAATATAATGGGTCCTTCAGCTTTTCTATATCCTTCTTGGAATATATTCCGCTGTAGCAAGAGGTCCTGGTGTTAAGTAGTCCCAAGATAAAGTTGTCAATGGTCGTAATTTTTGAGGTGGTAGTTGTCTTACTTGCGGTTCAGGTGTAAATTAAACCCAAGTATCTTCGATGCGATATATCGTAGATAATTCATAGCTGCACTCTCTTTGATTTTCGAGTTTGGTAATTACTCGAGATTTAGGAGTAAGAAATAAGGAATTATTACGTACAATTACTGGTAACTCTGTGTAACATTCTCCTGTCTTTCTTACTGTTACATCTACAGGTATGCATTTGACAATATGCGTAACTTCTCCAGTGGTGACTGCCATATAGCCTGGTCCCTTCATAAGTCGATATGCGAATTCATCTGGTTGAAGAGTAACAAAAGACAAGCCATTAGTTATTACTTGTCTTTCCAGTTCGCATTTTTGTTACATGACATTATGATATAGTGAAGTCATTTGATGACGAATATGTTTTTCTACATACATAAATTTAGAGTTCATATATGCGAAAATATCTAGATTATCCACGGAAATGATGCCTTGACTAGCAAAGGTATCTTCCTTTTTCGTTTCCAGGATGAAAAGTTTTGGATGTGTGCAGAGTAGAGTGTATCTACATAAAAGTTATTCTTTAGTTTTGGTGAGAGCAAAGGTAATGTTCTCTGTTATTAAGCTGTAGATGATTGGAGACACGGAGTTGATTGTGTCATCTACAATTCTGGTTGCCTTCATAGAGGACATCATACCGATGAAAATTACATGATGATGTTGGTATAGGCTTCCAGTATGTGTAGCCGTCGTCTGAATCAATACAGAAACTTTCGCTAAGAGCGCAAACGGTTCCTGATTCCAATATTATTTTTCCTGAGTTTAGTTTCACAGGGACGTGCGATGATCTCAAGGACATATCTTAAAAACAGCTTGAACAATAACATCATCCCATGTGCCGTAAAGATTAGAGTATTGCGTTCCTTTACAGCATCGTTGCTAATTCATCCAGCCAGGGGAAGGCTATGAAAAGAAGTTTGGATAGCTCTCAGACCATAGATGATGTTGCCGGCTCCTAATGAGAAAGTTCCATCTTGAAACATTCTTCGACATAAGGAGTATCCAGTCTCATATATAGTCTGGATATAGTCCGCTCTTTCATTGTGGACTGCCGAGATGTGCGAATGCATTCCGCAGTGGTAGATTGTCCTTGAGATTTTAACCTTGCATTGAATAACTTCTGCATAGTTGTAATTGAGATGTTGTAAAAGTTAGACGTATGTTTCGCTGGTATTGGATTTCCGATAATTTAGGTTGCATTCACCAATCATCGAGTAGCGATACCGAAGTAATGTTGAGATGTTGACCGCCACAATCAAACCCGATAAGTACGCAAATTAGGCTTATAAAAATGAATATTGCAAAGTGTCCTAATAATTCTGTAATTATACAAATATACATAAATACATATGATTTCCTATTTTACTTACTTAATGTTTAGATGTCTATATTAAATTTCCTCTCTCTTTTTTTGTCATTATTCCTAAATAGTTACATAATGCATTTTTTGAGAGTTCAGATATATGAGAGTACATTCTAATATATACATATATGTTTTATGATAGTAATTATATTATCGATGCGTTCATTGAAAGGAAAAGTATATATAAGTGTTTTAGGATTTTAAAGCAGTGATATTATAATAGAAATTTCTATAAGATAATGTATCTTCCTAATATTTAAAATTAATATAATATTGGTAATACAGAATATTTGTACATATTATATAGGAGTATATTATATATCCTAGTATATTATATATAGACCCTTTTTTTATATTTTTTTGTATGTGATTCCTATATGGTATTACTGAGTTATATGTACTTAACTGTATCGTCATAGAAAACGAAAAAATTGTCAGCAGGTAATTATTCTAGCCTAGGTAACTATTCTCTGCATTCTTAGTGTATCGTATTCTAGTTTACTATTTCAAATGGCCAGACATGGGATATCTATTGAGTACGGTGTCAGTGCGGAACACCGCTAAGAAATTTTCGTCAGTATGTCAGCGGACGCAGCATGACATCAACGCATCTGCTTATTAGGATTATGAAAAAAATGGAAGGCCTTCTCGTTGTTATATTGGACAGAGTAGTTCGTGTAAAGTGCCCTACAGAAATAAGTAATAATTTGAGATAGTAGATATACATATATGTGTGTGTAATATATCTGCATGTATGTGTGTAAGTGTGTATATATGAGTGTCAATTTATATGTACATGCGTGCTCAATTTATTATATACGTATATTTACTATATATATAATTTTTTATATTTTTCAGTTCTTCAGTGACGTAGAAATAAAGGGGTTTATCAATATAGAAAACCGCCAATGGGTGAGGGCGGTGCATCGCGAGGCGCGTCAAAATTTGGAGGATCTTTGGCGCGACAAAGGAAGCGAGGGAGGCGAAGGAGTACAATGGCGTAGACTTCGACGTCTATGACCTAACAAAATTGTTTGGCATGGAGCCGTACGAAAGTGGAAGAGCCATGAGATCTCTAGGAATAATTTCTTTATTTTAGTAATAATACGTTTATTCTTGAGTGTGTTTTCTTTATTATTTTATAGTTGAATTTAGAAATTGCTGGTTTCTGTTTCAGATCGGGCGAGGATTTCGTAATGATAGAAGAAAACATTCCCTTTGACTTATTTTATTATTTCTTCTTCATGCATCTATATTGTATTTTATAAAATGAATAAAATGATTAAATTTTCAATTTTTGCCTTAGGTAAAAATGTTACTCTATAAAAAAATTTTTTTTTCTCTTTTTTTTTATATATTTTCTTATAATTACATACTAAAAAGGAATATACAGGGTGTCCGATAACTCGCGGATCACCTTTTAAGAGAAAATAGAGGGTGTTATTCTGAATAGAAAAGTCCTGTACCATTTTGTGATCTCTTCAATATTTAATAAAATATTAATTTTAAAAGATCAGCCAACGAAGTGCCGCGAAAAGCTCACGGCGCGAAGATACCTCCCACTGTCAATTGATACTCGGTTCACAGCGAAGCAATGGGAGGAGCGGTTTGCGAGCGTGCTTCGCACGCAACTATGGCAACCGAAAGAATTACACACATAATGAAAAGATCACATACATTAAACGGAGCGCACATTATGTATATATATATATATATATATATATATATATATATATATATATAAATAAATGCGTACAAGCAACATGTTTGCATACTCAAATTTAATTTTTGTAATAACACGATTTATTTTGTTTACTTTACACAATGAAATGCTTTAATCTATTTAAAATTAAAAAAATTTATAATATTGAAAGAAAAACATGAAAGAAAAATATATACATATATACATGTTTTTCATGTTAACATTGTATTTTGCAAAATTATAATAAAATGTTAAAATATATATACTAAGAGATATATTTTTCTTTAAATAAAAAAATATAAAGGGAGTTTTTTTATTCATTGATTGATCAATCGCATGATGCACAAATGTAGCAAATACAGGACTTTGTTGTAGTGCGCATCATGCGATTGATCCATCGATGAATTAAAAAACTCCTCCAAAAATATAATACAAATAGAACGGTTCTTAATGGTAATCTTTTTTTGATATTTAAAAGAAGTTTGATATTTAAAAGTTTTGATATTTAGAAGAAGATTGTGGAATTCTTTTAGATATCAATTATATGATGTCTTTTTTTCTTCTAAAATCGACGCATTGGAGGATTTATTGATATCATATTATCATTTTGATGATGCTTTCAGAAATCCGACTCTTAAACTTGAGTACTTTATGAATTTCTTTTGATAACATATTGCTCACTGGGAAGTTGGAAATGAAATCCTCTTGCAACGTATAATAATAACATCTTTTTGTAAATGTTGTAAATATTATATATTTAAATGTAAATAATTCGATGTACATACTGCATATTTTCGTAATAGAAATAAAAATGTTTCTTATTTTTAAATTATGCTGTGAAAACATTTATTTTTTTCCTTTATTCCCTTCTTCCCTATCACTGCGATCACGTCATAGCTTTAAACCACCGACAGTCGAAACTACTCACGTACCTAACTATAAAACCCTTCCTATTGTCTCCAACGATGACGTCACTATGTACGTCTACCTGCGTAGCATGCCTTGACTTGCGAGAATGTCATGTCCGTACATGAACGCTTGTATTTCATATACCTCCATATCAGTTAATTTATTCCACACTAGCCGATTTTTCTTTTTTTCAGCAAGAAGGATAAGAGGGCAACACATAGTGTGTTGCTGCATGATTTTCCATAAGGTTGGCCGGGGGAGATGTTTATCGCACGATATCTTTCGGTTTTTCTCAAGGGGAAGGAGGAGCAGAGGGATGCCATGGGACAACTCCACTGTCTTCGACGGTCACTATTTTGCCGGTTGTTGACACATCAGTCATCTTGTCGGCTTTCTCTCTCGCACTATTTTCTGTCTCGTTTTTCCAGCTCTCCGGAACCAATCAAGCTGCCGGTCACTATAAAGAGCCAATTGGAGCGCTGGGCCAAAGAGACCTATTCCTCTCCAATATTCCTCTAAATATTCCATCTAATTCTCACTCTTGTAAGATTTCAGTTAGCCTAACACACTAGGACCCAGATCAGAAAAGCAGAGGATCCAGGTTCAAGCCCGAGTATTTCTACTCACCCGGTAAAAAATTAAAAAATTAAAAAAAATTAAATTAAAAAATTGCCTTGTGGACGTCCACGAGTCCCCACTCTTTTTTTCCTCAGGCAGGGAGGCAAGAGGCCCTGGCTCACAGCAGAGGACCGGCGCCAAGAGGACATTCCTGTTTCACCATAGTGGCCCCTATATTATTCCCATAATATAATAATATATATACATATTTGTCAATCATGTACTTTGAATATGACTTTTTACAAACATTGGCTTTTTCGATGACTTTCGACTGTTTTGATCATCGTCAAAGTTTTAACTGTTCAATCATATACTTTGACGACTGTCGTCAAATTAATCATAATGGTAGAAAAGATATTTTCACATTATATGATTTGGCGACATGTAATACATGATGATTTTGACAATGTTAAAAAAAACTAACTAGATTGTATAAATTTATTGTCATATTTAATGAAAACGCATTTATTTAGTATAATTAAAATGAAAAACAAAATATAAGTCTGTATTCACACACATAGTCTTTTCTTATATCTTTAAAATCATCTTAAGATTCTCTTCAACCAATTATTTGGTGCTATTTGGCTATTTGATTGATTAAATAGGATCTTAAAATTATTTTAAATATAAAAACGGATTATATAAATACCGACCATACAATATTTAAAACTTGATACACGAGGGATATAATGATCATGCAGATAATATTCAGGAAAATCATAAAACTGATATGATTGTATCTCTGCGATTAATATAGTTGCGGGATATAATGACGAAGAAGAAATGTATAAAGCCCTCGCAATAGCAGCTAATTTATCGATTCTAATCAAACATATAAGAAATATCCTCATCACTAAATATATAACAAAAAAAAATACAGAGAAAAAAAATTAGCTAAAACTATTAACTAATTAGCTATTACTTGAAGTTAGTAGTTGTGGATATAGGAACAAGTGTAAATAAAATTGTTATGGAAACAATCGGCTCGATAAGAGACACAAGAAGCTATCTCTCCCATAATTGGAAGATATCCAAAAATTATTTAAACTTTTGATGAAAAAAAGAATTGAAGCTTATAATGCCCTAAAACAATCTTCTTTTTTATGATTATTGGATTTCATTAGCAGAGGTGACACTAACTTCAACGCATGTATTTAATAGACGATGATTAGAAAAAATTAAACGAATACTTATGAAAACTTTCAAAATTATGAGAAAGTAAATAAAAAGCGATGGATATTTCCTTGCCTACGGACCGGTAGCAGACTAAGGCATCGGCGTCTCTAAACGTCTCTAATAGCATACCACTAACGGTAGTATAACTATATATTAGAGTACGATTAGTGATGGCGACTAGCAAGAAGAAAGATAAGCCAAAGACAAGTACATCAGAGGCCAAGAGCTGATTATCACAGAAAATATGGTCTCAAAAAAAACAGCCCATCAAAACTGAGATCCAAAGCATTATTAAAACTCTGGAAGAAAAACATTTGAAACGATATTAAAAGCCGGAACACAGCAACGTTATCTGTATGTAAGAACCCAGACAGCACATAATATTAAAAGATAACAAAAAGATGCCTTTTTTAAGTTATCTTTTCGATAAAGCAAAAAGATGTTTTTAAGACATCTTTTCGTCTTGCCAATAAGAAAAACATAAAAAAGATGACGAAAAGATCTTTTTTATGTTGTCTTTCAGCAAGACAAATGTATATCTATAAGACATCTTTTTCGGTAAAGCGAAAAAACGTATAATAAAGATATATCTTTCAGGCTAATAAAAAATATTATTTTATATTTATATATTTAATGTATTAAAATACAATTATCAAAAAAGTAAAGACTGTTTTATCAATCGTTCTTACAAGATAATACACATACCATCGTTCTCTAGCGAGCTGCGCTGCGAGAGATCAGTCTCTTTGTGTTCAGCGATCTAAGGAAAGCGCGTGAAAATTATAAGCATTTGACATAATCCAAGGTAATCCTTCTTCTTAATATTTAATTAAGTAAATCTTAAACAATAAATTAGCAAAAGTTTATAATATAATTTATAATATATATTTTTTGACTATATTAATTTATTTTTCATAAAATTAATATATTCTAAAATTTGAGATTATGTTGGAGCACAATATCTTTTATTAATTTTTAGATAAATGAATTAATATTAACTTCACACAAAATATTAACTTTATTAAGTTATTTTACTATAACAAAAAAGACAATATTTTTAAATTGTATTTCTGTTCGTAAAATGCAAAAACATGCGTTGTAGGATTAATCTTGTATCTTTATGTAATATAACATAAAGATAATAAAATTATCTTTATGTAATATCACATAAAGATAATAAAATTATCTTTATGTAATATTACATAAAGATAATTTTCTTAGTGAATTAGTTTAATAAAATACTTTTGTTTTAATAAAATTTATCAAATATTTTAATTTGTAAATTAGGAGCACATTAAAACATGTTTGCTTCACTACGAGCTTGTATTATACATAAATATATATATTAAATTGTTATATATATTATCTTTCTGTTACAGATTTCTTTGTGTACATAGTGTATAATATCGTTGTGTATATATTATAGTGTATATAATATTGTTTTGTGGAATAATATTAGTGGAATTATATTCCTGTCATTCACACTTGGCGATGCACATCAATCTCATAAAAAAATAACGCAGTTGCGCATATCATTGCAAGGTAATTTTTTTATATTTTTTTATACTTTAAAACAACAATAATGCACAAAAACAATAAAATATTGAAACAATTTAAAATTTATAAAATAGCATACATGAGTAAATCTAAGTAAAATAAAAATTAAGATATATAATATTTGGAAGGTATTACCTTTATATTAACCAAATACATTAATTTAAATCAAATCTTATTTTAAAGTTTTTGTTTGCGCACTATTAATTTATTTACAGAAACTTTTTGATTGTGCACACGATTATAATGTACTTTACTTTTACTAATTCTTTTCTTGATTCTTTTTTAGAATTATTATATAATAATTTCTTTTTTTTTTCTCTATATTATATTATATTATATTATATTTTATGAAAAAAATATTATAAGTAAATTGTCCATATTCATGAATATTATATAAAGTTTAAATTGACTATGTTTTGCAAGTGTTGCAATTTCAATTTTGCGTGCATTGTAATATTTTTGCATATTTGGTTGTTTATCGCGAAACTATTTTTTTAAATTTCACATTGAAAAAAATTGAAACATTAATATGAAAATTGTACAAAATTCAGCATTGTAAAATGCAAGTGCATGCATTGTATAATAATGACCTTTTTATATAATCTCTTAAAATCCTGATATTTTTATATTTTGTAATCTTTTGATCAAATTTTAATTTTGTATGTTGCATTGAATATTTTTATTTTTATGTAAATTCAATAATATGTTACGTTAATTAAATATTTTAATTTGTTGATAATACTTTATATACTTATTGATAATACTTGCACTTTAAACTATTGCACTTTAAATTTTAGTCTGCTTTGCTTATATCATTGGTTTCTTATCATGTATTTATTTATATGCTTGAAACTATTATGTTTATTATAAAATACAAATGATTGTTTCTAAGAAATTTATTTGTTATATAATAGGATCAACAGCACCACAGAATGCGAGAAATAAAAAGATTTCGTGAATTATCACGTAGACAAAAAAATCGCAGATTAAAACAGATACTCATTCCTGAAAATTTCGTTTCACAAATTGTTGATAGCTTGAATAAGAAAGCAAGCACTTCTTTAGTTGATCAAAAAATCTATAATGACGTATCTCAATTTGTTCTTGACAATAACATTTCTAATGATTCATCTGAAAATATCGTTATCAATGCAGCAATTAATCAGACAAATGTAGCTTATATTTCTACATTTTCTATTTCTTCTGAAAGAGAACATCTGTTGTTTAATAATAAGCAAATTTCATTCCGGAAAAAATTAATTCTCTGAGCTGATGAACATAAAATTGAACAAAAAAGTTTAACTCATTTACTTAGAATATTAAAAACTAAAGGTCACAATGATCTTCTTAATGATGGTAGATCATTAATGAATTCCACGTTAGAACTCCACGTTCTACTATACTTTATAAGAAATCAGGAGGACATTATTACCATTATGGTTTGCAACACGGAATAATTGATCAATTAAAACTATTAAATATGTTAATTTCGAATAATATTATTTATAATAATGTTAATATCGATGGTCTTCCTATTTCTAAAAGTTCCAAGAGTCAATTATGGCCTATTTTAGCTCAAATCGTTTCTGAGGATTCTGTACCTTTTATTGTGGGTGCATATCATGGATATAATAAGCCAACTTCATCTAATTTTTTACAACATTTTGTCGATGAGTTTAAGCAATTAAATACTATCGGTTTTACATATAAAAATAATATGTATTATGTTAAAATTAGAGCAATCATATGTGACAGTCCTGCACGATCATTTGTAACTTGTTCAAAAGATCATAATGGCTATTTTGGATGCAGTAAATGTATTGCAGGAGATTATGAAAATTGTCGAATGCTTTTTCTTGATCAAAATTGTCCTTTGCGAACAGATGAATCGTTCAAGCTTCGAAAAAATCCAGAATATCATACTGGAATATCTATTTTTGAAAAATTTCGTTACCAATGATTACTACTTTCCCACTTGATTATATGCATTTAGTATGCCTTGGTCAAATGAAAAAATTGCTGAGTTTATGATTAAGAGGATCTACTCGAATTAAGTGTCGATTATCTGGTGAACAAATAAAAAATTTAAATCTAGATATGTTTGCTTTAAAGAAGTACGTTTGTTCTGAATTTGTTAGGGTACCAACAACTGTTGAAGAATTGGATAGGTGGAAAGCCACTGAATTTCGAGTTTTTCTATTATATCTTGGTCCTGTTTTGCTGTATAAATATTTCCCATACAATTATTTAAAGCATTTTACTGCATTTCATTGTGCAATTCGAATATTATGTAATCCCAAAGATTATTTACAAAATAATCAATATGCAAAAGAACATTTACTTTATTTTGTTGAATATTACAAAATTTTATATGGTAAAGATAATATGATCTATACAATACATAATTTAATACATTTAAGTGATGATGTAAAACAATTTGGACCGTTGGATAGTTTCAGTACTTTCCCTTTCGAGAATCATTTGCATAGTTTAAAAAAATTATTAAGAAAGTATGAAAAACCTTTGTCGCAAATACATCGTAGAATAATTGAAAATAATGCAGCAAATAAATATAAGCAAAGTAAAAATATAGTTAAATATCCAATATTAATTAAACAAAACAGAACAGGAACACATATTCCATTTGAATGTTCTCAATCTTATGAGTCATTGAAATTCCGTGATTTTAAATTATTCTGTTCTTCACAAGCAGATTGTTTTTGCTATTTAAAAAATAAAAAAGTTTTGATGATAAAGCATATAGGATTACAAAATAAGAATCCTGTCATAATTGGCAAAGAATTTAAAAATTATTCTTCTCTTGAATTTTATTCATGCAATTCGCAAGATATGAATGTTTTTGTAGTCAATAACAATTTAACTAAATTAAAATGTTTTTCTGTGAACAAAATTGTAAAAAAATCTGTACTGCTTCCATATAAAAAAGACCAATTTTGTGTCTTTCCACTTCTATATTCAGATTTAATGCCAGGTATATAAATTAATAAGGGTACAAAATTAATTTTTCATCTTTTAAATTTCTAAACAAAATTTTATATTGCTTTTTTATATAGATGTTTTACGTTGCGATTGGTGATGATTGGTATTCAGTTGTACCACAATCATGGATTAATAATACTGAATAATACTGAAAAGAAATTATGTGCATGACCATCACATGGCACTAATGTGTCCAAAGCAATCAAAAGATTCGCAACCCTTATGGGAAAACGTTTTATACAAATATCTCTTAGAATCATATATGAATAACAATATATAGATAAAATAATTTTTTAATAATTATTTTTTTATTTAAATTTTTAATTATTTTTGTAGATTCATTTGAAGAGGCTAAAAATAAAGAGAAAGATGCGGAATTTTTGTCATCAGATGATGCAAAAATTAACGCTCTTCAAAATAAAAACATTCTTCCTTTAAAAAGAGAAAAAAAAACCGAAATTATACCATAATTTTAATGAAACAAGTGACTCAGATTTGATTTCTAGTATGTTTTTTATATTAAAACTATTATATATTTATAATATTTTTTTTAGTTTTAACTATTTTTAATTATACTGACCATATTTTTTATAGAAAAAGAGTTTAAAAGTATCCCGATAACTTCGGGAAAAAATTACGAAAATAAAACATTAAAACAAAGTAAACAATTTTTAAATACAGAATTAAAGTGTAACGACCGATGGTCGTTACGAGAGCCTCGCGGACCGACCACCCGTCCGCAAGAGAGGCTGGCGCTCGGCGCCTCATAAAATTTTATCTCCGCGCCACTGGCGAGCCCACCACACGGGCCGCCGCTGGCCGATGCGATTCCCCACTAGGGCGATGCGAGCC
>JBCEWD010191697.1:0-10414 GCA_039654425.1 Cataglyphis rosenhaueri | reverse complement strand
TAATATGAGAAAAAAGAAATTTTGATAAAAGCGTGAATAAAAATAAGATATATGTTTATGGAATATTAAAAATTTATTTGTATTACTTGTATTATAAAAGAAGAAAAAGAAGAGAAAACAAAAATTATTTTATTAACTGCATAATTTTTCAAAATTTAAGCTGTCGATCAGTCAAAATCCCTAAGCAAATTTTTTTTGTGCCTTTTTATTACAACAATAGGCAAACTAAAAATGAAGAAAAGCGAAAAATTCCTTCAAAGTAACATTAGAGCAAGATGTCGAACGCCACAAATCCCTAGGTCGGCAAAGAAAGATTGTCTCGAAATATTAAAAA
Organism: Cataglyphis rosenhaueri; assembly: GCA_039654425.1. Classification (NCBI taxonomy): domain Eukaryota; kingdom Metazoa; phylum Arthropoda; class Insecta; order Hymenoptera; family Formicidae; genus Cataglyphis; species Cataglyphis rosenhaueri. The sequence continues at coordinate 10,080 of JBCEWD010191697.1, read as the reverse complement.
AAAAAAATTATACGTGTATTTATTATTGCCTGGTTTTCTTTAGTTTGACCAATCAAAACCATGAGATCTATGTTCACTTTATCCTGATTGGTAAGTCGAACGTTTCGAGAATTTCTAACACGAAGCAAAGTATATCTGTATAATAAACAAAGTGCACGTTAAGAAGTACAGACGCATGGCAACGGTTCCGGAAGCAACAACGAACTTTGTGCGCTCACATTCGTAATTTGTTATACATATTCATATAAGTATAAAATTAGTGCTACGAAACCAGTAAATAAGGCTCATTTTGCCACTTGTGTATTAATAAATTTTTTCTAATGGCTACGATAACAGAATTGCCGGACGAAGCGATTATTATTATTTTAGAAAAGGCAAGCGTTAGCTTCGAAGAAATCGTGAATTTTAAGTCCACGTGTAAGAGATTCAAGCAGATGACATTATCCAACAAGTTTTGGGAAAGAAAATATTATCAGAGGTATATTTTTAATTTTCTTGTATCTATTTTAATACTTATTTTATTTTATTTAATTATAATTTATTTATATTTATAAAAAAAAAATTTTCTTCCGTATATTTTGCATTTAATCAATTTTCATTATTCAACAAAAGAATAAAATGAAAAGGCAACAATAAAAAAGTAAAAGTAAAGTTATTACGTTGTTACCTTATTACGCGTTTGTATTTATAATAAGTGTCTGTTGAATCGATAGAAAATAAACATGTTTTCGGCGTTAAAATTTAATAAAATTGTAGTAAAAATCAATATTTAATAAAGCCGAAATCTTTTGCATCTATCTGCTCGGATGAGTCTATTTAATCTACGTCGATTAATTCCGAATTTCTCACCATTCGATAAAAATAGCTTGCTATTATTTATAATTATTTACTAATTATTTTTGTAGCATTAAATTTTTCAACTTTTTTATCTAGGTTTCATGATTAAATTATGAGCATAAAAATTAATTTTACTTTTCATTAGTTTTATTGGTTACAACATGTTTAAAAATGTATGTACATAGCTTTTCTAAATAAATCCTTTTAAGATGAATCATGTGATTTTAAAACAACGCATCCAGTTAACTAAATATTTCATTAAAAAAAATTTATAATATTTGCTTTCATACTTTTTAACATATTTCACAAGATAAAAACTTTGATTATTTTGCACAAAACAGGAACACATTTTATTCAAAAATCATGGACATATGTTGTTTTAAAAATACATAAGATGTATATTATTTGTAAACAATATAAATTGCTTATGTATAAGTATAGTTTATTTATTAAATAAAACCACATTTATGCATAAAAAACATTATTTTATCATTAAATTAAAAAAAAAAAAAAATGTTCAAACCACTGATAGCGCGTTCAAGTTAAAACTTTAAAATTTAAAAGGTTTTTTTATTTATTGTATTTTTTGTCTATGATTTTTCGTCGAGTTTCAGCGGTTTAAAAGTAGCCCTTTTTTCAACATAAAAAAATGTTCCCTATTTTTTTAGAGTAGTATATTTAAAAAAAAATTAATTTATTAAAATATATTTATGTGTAGCATAGTTTAATATAATTTTTGAAAATTTTCTTTCCTAATTTTAGATGCTCTACTGCGGAAAAAAAATATAATAGAGAAAAACGGAAGGAAATATTTCATCGTACTGATTTCAAAAAAATACTAGAAGAGGGATTATATTGTATCCAAAAGTTACAACAATATGCGTTTTTGAACTCGAAAAATATACATGATACTGACGATAACCGATTGGAATATATTTTGTGTTCAATTGCTAAGAATTCCATTAAGTATTATTTTGTGTGGGATGAGATAAATAAGATTCTTGCACAACAATCACGGTAAACTAAATTGTCATTGACATTATGAATTAATGCAATTATATGTTGTAAGTAATATGTAAAATCTTTTTTCTTTCTAGCAAATTTTTTTCCGACTCGAAGCATAAATATAATTTTGAACTAATATTTTACTGTCTAAAGCAGCATCGAATTATGCATAAGCAAAGAGAATTTATGAGAATGCCAACAACAAAGTCGATTTTTGAAAAACAGCTTTCGATCGTGGCACAATATTTTCAGCCACACATGTCCTATTCGACCGTGAAAATATGGTTAGATGGAATAACGCAGACAGTATTATTTCGCCTGAAAAAAAAATATCCACGTCATTCAGTTTGCTCTACGACTTTAGAGCAATTTTCTTTTTGGAGAGACAACAATATTAATGATAATTTCTGGAATGAAATTGAATCAAGGCAAATTATGTGTATACTCGATGAATATATATTTTTGGAATTAGAGATCCATGAATTGTATAAATTATTAATGATACCAGATTTTGAAATCAAACATATGCAATATGTAAGTTAGGCTAAATTATATTAAATTAATTTATTATTAAATTAAATTATATTAATATATTATTAATATATTATATATATTAATTTATTATTAAATTAAATTATATTAATATATTATTATATTATTATATTATATATATTAATATATTATTAAATTAAATTATATTAAATTACAATAATGCTCTCTTATGCGCTGCGCAAATATGACTATAATTTTTATAAATGTTCAATATGTAAGTTTTCTATATAATTTAATTCTAATATTAATTTATAGATTGCAGACAGTCTTCAAAATTATCTATTGACTTTTACGTATCACATCGTAGCTAGGAGACTTGGCGTACATACTATTTTGAGATCAAATGGATTGAATATATTAGTCATATGGAAATCTAAATAGTAAGTATAATATAATTTTAATTTATTGCTAAAACTGTTTCAATATTTTTGGATGCATACTTTTTTACGAAGGCATCTCTGCGATTTCCCAGGTTATTTATTTGTTGTAAACTAATAAAACAAACAAAAAAAATGCATGGAAATATTTTTTTTTTTTTTTTTTTGATCATTTAACAATACGTTAACATACGCATTTATACATACATACACAAAAGAAAATAATCAAATCTTTTTCTCTTAATTAGAAATTAAAGTCATCTTAAAATTTTTATATGAAACAATATATATAATTTCTTTTGAAAGAATATTCTTTTCATTTATTTTGCGCACAAACATATTCATATACTTAGATTAAAAAAAAAAAAAAAAAAATAACGCTTTATAAATTATATTTCACTAATAAAAACTAATTTAATTTTTTATAGCTTTTTATTAACATGTACAAAATGATGAAATGACTTTATATGCAAAATAACAGATGTAATTTAATAAGTTAATTTTTTTAATTAAAACTTACATAATTTTTTTAAATACCTAAGGCATGTATTTTTGCTTTCTCATAAAGAAGGCTTTGTTTTGGTGACAAAATATTTTTTCTAATTTTTTATATCACTGTTCTGAATATTCTAAAACGTCAAAAAGTCACACTTATTAAAAATGACAGTACGTATGTATATGTATATGTATGAAATGTTTGTATAAGTTTCACTTTTGCAAATTTTCAGGTATCAGGCTAACCTTTTTTTAACCTAAATAGAGTATCAGGATGCTTAAAGTGTAAAGGATGCTTGGTATTGAATTTACTGAAAATTAGTGAAAGAGTTCATTTTTTATTAAACTTTGAATTTTTTGGGAAATGTCTATGCATGCTTTAACTTTGATAAGGGAGCAATGTGCAAGTTTTTAATTTGCACAAATTACATATTTTTTATCTTGCACTAAAATTTGCGATTAAATCTCTTCGATAATTTTTAAAAATTAAGCAAATTTATACATATTTTTAAACAATAAAAATTAAAGAACTTATGATAATGTTAATTGTATAATAAACATTCTTACTACATGTTTGTATATATATATATATATATATATATATGTGTGTGTGTGTGTGTGTGTGTGTGTGTGCGCGCGCGCGTGTGCGTGTGTATAAATATACAAATTTTTTTTTTTTTTTATTTTCAGTAACACAAATGTGAATAATGCAGAGTACTTTTATCTCTGCTGCGATTTGAATTCATCAAGTATTATACGTAGAGGGACATGGCCGAATAATGTAGATTTAGTGATACAACAACCACAATATATTTGGGTTAATAATTTTTTATATTTGATTTCTTTTATTAAATTAAAGTAATTAATAAAAACAACATTCAATTGTAAAGTAAATAACATACTTAATAATATTAATCCAATAAGTTTCAATATATTGTAAGTCAACGAATGAGAGTAATAAAATTCTTTTTATTGTTTTATCTTTATTTGAAATTTTCTTTACATACCTGTTTTTTTTTTTTTTTTTTTTTTTTTTTTTAATACGAAAAATTATGAAAATATTCTATTAAACATTAGCATTTAATTATATATTAGCATTTTATCAATAAAACTTTCGTTACCTGAGACTAAAACAATTATTTTAAGTATTTTTTTTTTAATCTTTACTTTCTTGTCCAGTCTTCTTTATTTTTTAAATCTTTTTTTATCTTTTTATATATATATATATATATATATTCACTAGGATATCATTTTATAAATTTTTTAAATCTTATATTGTAAAAAATATTTTGCGCTGTAGATTTAATTAAATGAGATAAATAAAGATGCTAAAGCAGATCAGATTTGCTTTGAGTTTTTCCTATTTCTTAAGAAAGGCACTAAAAATCGTTATTGAGAATCATGAGATTTCATCATAGATGAAATGGCACGCTTCAAATAGTCCCACGAGGAATAATTTTGAAAACTGTTCCAACAATAAAAAAAAATGTTAGATCAATTGTATTGTTTAAGGAGAGAACTATTTTAAAGGGACTGTGTACTAGATAACGAATCAGTGCGTTCGGTAATTGTGTACGATACGAGGATCTTTTTCTTAGACAAAGATAAAAAAAGATTTAAAAAATAAAGAAGATTGGACAAGAAAGTAAAGATTAAAAAAAAAAATACTTAAAATAATTGTTTTAGTCTCAGGTAACGAAAGTTTTATTGATATTTATATCTAGAAAAGAATAAGTCAATAGAAAAACATAACAAAAAAAAAAAAAGAAATTTTAATAAAAGCATAATGACGTGAAGTAGAGATAAGATAAAGATTTATAGAAAATCTAAAATTTATTTATATTATCAAAAAAAAAAAGGAAGGAAAAGAAAAAATTAATTTTTTTTAAATATTTTATAATTTTTTAAATTTCAAAAATAATTTGTGGAAGGGAAAAAATTTGTAGTTAATTACTTAATAATTTCTCAAAATTTTAGCTATTGACCAATTAAAATTCTCAAGTAAATTTTCTTAATTTTTTATTATAATAATAGGCAATTGAAAATATGAAAAGGTCAACAAGTTTTTTTGAAATAACATTAGAGCATAATCTTATTTATAAAACTTTAAATCTTTCAAACAAAAAGTCATAAATCTTTAAAACAATAAAAAGAGATTAAAAAAAATTATTCATTATTTATCTGATTTTTTAGTTTCATCGACCAATCAAAGGCAAGAAATCTAATTGCTCTTTCTGATTGGTCAAAGCATCTTTAACATTGAGCAAAGTGAATCTACCCCAAACAAAGTACACACGTTATAGTCACATGGCGACAGTCTTAGAAGCTACACTAAATTTTGTGCATTTACACATTCGTGATCTGTATATATATATATATATATATAAGTATACAAATAAAATTATTCAATACAAAATCAGTAAATAACGCTTGCCAGTTGTTTTGTATTGAATTTTTTCCGATGGCTATGATAACATACTTGCCCGACGATGTGATTACTATCATTCTAGAAGAGAAAAACATCAGCTTGGAGGATACCATGAATTTTACGTCCACGTGCAAAAGATTCCAGGAGATGACACTATCCAACAGGTTTTGGGAAAGGAAATATTATCAGAGGTATATTCTTATTTATAAATTCTTTATTTTAATTTAATTATATTTATTCAACACTCGGGGAATTTTCGTTAATTTAACAAATTTAACGCAAAAAAAAAAGAATAGTAAAAAAAGTTGAAATTATTATGTTGTTATCTTATTAATTTAAGTTTTGTGTGTGAGTGTGTGTGTGTGTGTGTCTAAAAAAGTGAAAATTAAGGATGTTTACAACTTAATAGAATTGCAGTAAAAAAAAAAATCGAGATTCAATAAAGCCGAAATCTTTACGCATGTAAAAGATAATCAATATAAAGTGTGTTCGGAAATTCAACTAACCGACTTTTACAGTCGGGGACACCAAAAGGAGCACTTTTTGCAAATGGACCTAAGGTCGTTACATCGGCAGACAGAGTGTTTCGAAAAAGGTCGAACTTCGAAATAAATATAAGTTTTATAAAAAACTGTTTTAGACAAAAGTTGTGTTGGGTGTAAAAAGATCTATTTAGTGATCTTATGAGTTTGACCTTGGATGGCGTCGCCAAATCTATTTGCTATTGTAATTATGTTGTTTGATTAAAAGAATAAATTATATATTTTTTTACGAATAAAAAAATCCATATCGCTATTTGTGAATTTTTCAATTTTTTTTTTTGAATATTAATGTACATAATTACAAAATTTATACATAATTATAAAATTTATATATACTTTAAAAAGCATATTAAAAAGTATATTTTCTAAAATTTATTGCGTTATTATATGTATATTAGCGTTATATATTATTTAACAATTTTTTTTTTTCTTTTATTTTAGCTGTCCTACTGCGAAAAAAAAGTATAACAAAGAGAAACAGAAGAAAATAGTTCACAATATTGATTTCAAAGAAGGAATTAAAGCGGGATTATATTATATCGAATTGTTACAACATTATGCGATTTTGATGTCGGAAAATAAGTTATGTGATTCTGATAAGGAACAATTGGAGGGCCTTCTACGTTCAATTGCTGAAAATTCCATGATGTATTATTTCATGTGGGATCAGATAAGTAGAATTTCTGTACAAAAACCATGGTAAAAAAATTAATAATGGATTGTTATTGATATTGTAATTATTAAGGTTTAACAAATTTTATATTTATCATGTAAATTTTTTCAGCAAACTGCTTTCCAATTTGACACGTGACTATTACTTTATGCTCATTTTTTACTATCTGAAACAGTATCGATATATATATAAGCAAATGAAGTTTATGAATAAACCGCAGACAAAATTTCTTTTGGAGAAACAATTTATGATCGTGCTGCAATATTTTCAGCCACATGTGTCTTGTTCGGCCGTAAAAACATGGCTGGATGAAATAGTGCAGACAGTACTGTGTCTTGTGAAAATTAAATATCCCTCTCATTCAATTTTCTCTGCGACTTCAGAGCAATTTTCTTTTTGGCGGGATAACAATATTGATGATAATTTCTGGAATGAAAGAGAATCAAAGCAAATTATGTGTATTCTGGAAGAATATATATTTTCGAAATTAGAAATCCATCAATTATTAAGAAAATTAGATCTCGAAGCCAAATACATAAAATATGTAAGTTATTTTAAATTATAATAATAATAATTTGTTTTTTCGCCTTGCAAATATAATTTTTGTATCTTATAAATATTTAATACACATTTTTTTTTTTTTATTGTAATTTATTATAGATTTCAGGATGTTTTCGAATATATTTATTGACTGTCACATATCATATTGTAGCTAGAAGACTCGGCATACATTGCATTCTGAGAATATATGGAATAATTATTGTAGTCATATGGAAACCAGAATAGTAAGCATAATTTTTATTTATCGGTTAAACTCATTCAATATATATGAGTATTTTTAAAATCCTCTACTGTCGATAGGCAAAATAATATTTTTTTGCACATTTGATAATGATTATCTGAAAAGCTAACTATGAAATATCCTACAATCATTTTAATTTCATTTCATCAAAAAATAATTTAATTCCCTAGAATTTTTGCTTTGGTATTTTTTGTTAAAAAACGCACACTTTATCTGATATTTGCAAAAAGGTATAAAGTAACAGTGATTTTTGAGTTCTAACTTTTTAGAAAAACTTAACTTTTTCAACTTTTGTTTATAGAAAACTTTCTGTTCAGAAATAAATTTTCTATAAAATCTCAAAGTCTGGCCAGAATATTTAAGTCTACCTTGTATATAAATATTTCGTTTTATTTTCAGTAATACAAACAATTGGGATAATGCGGAGTATTTTTGTATGCCTCAGAATTCCAATCCATTTTATCCATCAAACATTATCAGAGGGAGATACATAAATAATGAACATTCACCGATACTGCCATCAGAATATATTTGGGTTGACAACTTTTTATAATAATTTTAAAATAATTAATAAAATGTTAATAATTTAATTTAATAAAAATAACAGTCTATTATAAGTGTTGTAAATAGCACGTTAATTCAATAAATCTCAATACATTTTAAATCAATGAGTAAAAATGAATAATGAATTCGTTTCTTTGTAGACAATTTTTTTTTTTTTTTACATTGTTTGTCTTTTCTTTTTTAGATAACACGTGAGTTGATAATAATTTACCGTATAAAACTAGAAACTTATCATAATATATATTGCAAGTGGAATTTCAAAATCTTCAATTTTCTAGCGCAATATTTTATGACAAACGTAAATGACATAAATATTGAAATTGAATATAAAAATATTACAAGTACAATAGAGGTAAATTATAACAAATTATATAATATATTCATATAGCAATAAATAAAAAAATTATATTAATTATAATTACTTATAATTTGAGTCATTACATTTTAAAAATTGCTTGCGTAACAAGATATCGATTAAATTCTGCTATTATGTTTCTACAGGTTAGATCCAAGGCAGAGAAGAAAGCATTAAAAATAAGGACGAAAGAAGTTAAATTTGCTGTTGGAATGATTGTATCGCATACTTGGCGAGATTTCTATATTCACAACGGCGTAATAATTGGATGGCAACGTAAATGTGACAGAAAGTTTCGAGATAAATTAGAGAATTCTCTTATGTTCCCATATCTACGACAATCTGATCATTATCATATCTGTGAATGTAATCAAGGTTCAATTAGTGCTCATCAACTGCACTACATTATTCTCACTGACATTAATGGAGTGTGTTATGTGCAACAAGGTATGATTATTAGTAGCGTTCTTATAAAAAAATATATGTGTTTTATAATCTTTTATCTGTGCAATGTAAAATATGTCTTTTTTTATTTTTAAATCACAGGGCAATACGGATTAAGGCGCAAGAATAATTTATTTTAATGTGTCAATATATATACACTCACCGAGTATATGTGTCATTCTTCGGGCCATCTTCAGAACAGTATTAACAAAAAATTAATCAATAATAAGTTAACATTAAAAAAATTAAAATAAAAGGCTGATTAATATAAAAAATAACGGCAATAAATTAAGTTAAGAGCGATTAAGTCAATGGAAGCGATAGAAATAAATATATATAAATAAAATATAAATATATAATATATAATAAATATATATAAATTAAAAAAAAAAAAAAATTATTATTGTAGCGTTCCCTCATATCGACTTGAGCCTTGAACTTAGTTATGTATTTATTGATTTTATTTTTTATTTCAATGTTTTATCGTTATTAGCTTATTATTGGTTAGGTTTTTTATTAATTTAGCGTTGAAGATAAATGAAGAAATTGAGCTAAAGAATGGGAAACCGAAACTTACCCTCTATGCTTTATATTGACACTATAATAAATTATCTTTGCTAGCCCAATTACTACGCGTAGCTTGTATTAATATTTTATTTTATTTATTTTAATTATATTCTTAAAAGTCTATTATATCTTATATATTTTTTTCACTTTAGATCAACTATCGATATGTCCACCAAAAGAAATCGATAACATAGAAATTGGAAGATACTTCTCGAATTTTGCAGGGACTCATTATGTGCCGAATGAAAGATTAAGAAGAGTTTATCCAAATGATACTGCTGAAATAATTGAAATACTTACTAAACAGTAATTTTTATTATTTTAAAATATAATTTTTAAATACAATATTTTTCAATTTTGCTCTCATTATGAATCTGATTATGCATACGCAGGGTGTCTCATAACCACCGTACAATACTTTATTAGCGTGCCTTAGAGG
>JBCEWD010191667.1:0-13679 GCA_039654425.1 Cataglyphis rosenhaueri | reverse complement strand
TTTATAAAATACAATTTATAAAATACAATTTATAAAATACAATTTATAAAATACAATTTATAAAATACAATTTATAAAATACAATTTATTAATAAAATGCAATTTATAAAATGCAATTTATTTCATTAATAATATTTTTAAAATAAATACATTTTTTATCGTAACACGGCTGTTTTATTTATCCAGGAATTATGCGTCTCGTCCATTCCCAACCATTTAACGTAAACCTCGTCGCCCCTTCGGCGTAGCACCTTCTCCACGAGATAAACGTCGGGATCGAAGACGCGCAGCAACTCGTGTTCGTAGAATCCTCCGGCGATCGGCTCGTTGCGCGAATCCTTCAATAGATACGTTACGGGATTAGTTCGTTGCACTTTGGTTATTCGAAATATCTCGGTGGTCCAATTGGGCGTGAAACCTTTCTCGAAGATCGTCTTAAATTTGCTGACGCGTACCGGATCGCCCGGTTTAAATTTCGCGGGAGCGGCTATCTTTATATTGCTGTACACCGTGTTTAATAGTTTTTCGGCGATCGCGGGGGTCACGTCGACGGGCCTCGCGCCGATAGTGCGATGCTTTCGCGCGTTGTACTCTTTCACGAGACGAGGTAGCGCGTCGATCCACTTGTACGTTCCGTTTAACGTGAAATACTTCCACATGGAGTTCTTAAGCGTGCGATTGAATCTCTCGACGATCGACGCCTTCATCACCGAGTACGTCGAGTAATGATTCACCCCGTGCTTCTCCGCGAACTTTCGCACCTCGGCGTTGTAGAATTCTTTTCCTTTGTCGGTCTGCAGATTTTTCGGACACCGTTTAGATTCTCGCGTTATCTTAGATAACGCTCGGGCGACCTCGCCGGCGCTCTTGCTCTTGAGCGGCGCGGCCCACGCGTACTTGCTCAACGCGTCGATAACGGTGAGTATGTAGTTGTGGCCTTTGTTGAGTCTCGCGTAAGGACGCATCTCGACCACATCCGCCTGCCACAGGTCGTCGTACCCGCGCACCGCGACGCGGCGACGCGGGAAGTTTCTTCTCGCGGGCGCGTGTAACTCCTCCACCAGTCTTCGTTTTTCAGCGCTCATTTACAGTCGCTTTTCTCTCTCGTTCGATCTCGAAGCAGCCTCTATCAAAACCGACGAGTTCGCTTTATTAGAAAATTGGCTCGTGGTTTTCTCTAAATCTTCTATGCGTTTGTCCAACTCGTTTGATTCTTTCGTTAATTGCGACGTTAACTCTTCCAATTTCTTTATTCTGTTCGTCTCGATCTTCGAGATGGAGCTCTCCGCGACGTCTAATCGTTTGCTTAAAACGCTTTCGAGTTGAGCTAACCTCGTGAACAACAGCACGACGCTTTGCCCCGCTTCGTCCGCGTCCTTTCTCAATTGCGACGCGACCTTCTCGGCGTTCTCGCGGTGCTCGATCTCGTCCTTTCTAGCGGCGCGTAACGCAAGATCGACGTAGCTCTTGCTCGTCGCGTCGGCGTCCTCCTTCGGCGGGGCTAAGCGTTTTATTTTACGCTCTCTCGCGTCGTACTCGTCGGCGGAACTCGCGCACAGCGCGTTATCGCGCACGTAATTTCGCAGAGATTCGATAGCCGGCCGTAATCTTCCATCATTGTCGCGTTTCTTCAGAGGTATGCCAAACTTGTTCACGAACATCGCGCATGTCTCGCGCGCGACTGCGACGATCGCTGATGCGATCGATCGATTTATAGGATCGCGCCCGCCTCGCGAAGCTCCTCGATTATCGATTGAATCTCGTTGTCGTGAGAGTTGTTTCCGGCTCGACGCGAAGCGTCTAGCAATCGCAGACGATCCACTAACTCGTTCGAATCGTCCCAATGAACGTATTCGATTCTATTTCCCGTGACTCGCATAGTCGACGGTATGCGACCCGCGCCCATCTTCGCGCCTTGCATTAGCGGAGCGATAACGTGCTTGTACTTGTATCCCTTATTTCCTAAAATGGGATTGCTAGCTTTTTTGTCGCGTCTGTGAGCGTTCGTCGTTAGTAGTATATTCCTATACGTTATTTTATCGTTCTCGGTGTACGCGAGATCGTCGGGCATTCTCTTGAAGATTAATTCGTACAAACCGGGAGTACCGACGTATCTGATTTCATTTATGAGTATAGAATCGTCAACGTCTACGTCAAATCGCTTATCCCCGAGCATCGCGCCGTCCTCGCCGATGTATACCCCGTAAACGTGATCGATTTCGCTCGATTTTTCCCCGCTGAGAAGAGCTCCCACGTACTTTCGTCCTAACGGTCCTAGTTGACCGTGCAATATTTCACGACCCTGGGGAGTTCGAAGAGTTCGTTTAACGGATTTTTCGAACGTTAAGGGCGATTCGAGATCCTCGAACGTCTCCTCTTCGCCTAGCGCGAACGGATCTCTTTCGACGGGGGATGTGTCCAACGGAGTTTCCAATCGTCTTCTCGCTTGTACCCGTTTCGCTTCGGGCTTTTCCCGCGTAGGAGTTAGCGATTCCTCCTCTCTCTTCCATTTTTTCTCGACGCTCGTCGCGGATTCGGCGTCGATCGTTTCGCGCTTGATCGCGTCTCGCTCGTCTCGTTCCGCGTATTCGGCGATGCGGCGCAGCGGCTCGACGATCGGCTTGAAATGGGTCTTCATAGCGACCTCGCTCTCCATTTTGCCGGTCTTTAACGCTCTGTGTTTTTTACGAATCGAAGCGCGCGTCTTAGCTATCTCCTTCGTCGTTTTCTCTCGTTCGTCGATACTCTTCGTAGCCATCGCGAACGAATCGATCCTCTCTCGCTCGCGCGCATCTGACGTATCCGCGACTACTGATCGCTCTACGGTACCGCGAACTCGTTAAATCCTCGTCTGTATCTGCCGTTGCGAAACGCGCTGTCTTTGTCTATTACTAGAAATCCGTATTTGCGTTGCCAACACGCGCAACACAGCGCGTGAAAATCTTCGTACGACATGTCGGTGTTCACGTGATCATTATACGCGTGCCGCAAATTGGTGCCGTCTTGTTTAAAGAGAATCAATAGATTCGTGTTATCTCGTATTAAGTGTTTCGGTATCTTGGCGTACGTTTGACACAGATAGAAGCAATCGACATTCGAGTGTCGGCCCATGGCGAAGTACTCCCTAACGGTGTTCTGCTTGTCGCACGCTACGTCATCGAACACGAATATCGAATTCGGAAGCGCCTCGCTAAGCGGAATAACATCGGAATTATTGGAAAATGTAAAGTAACCGATATCCTCCATCGGTGTCAACAATTTTTCTAAATATCTATATTTTGGTTGTTGCAACGATTTCGAGTAAACGTAAACGTTCTCGAAGCGTAAACCGTGCGGGCTTTCCAGCAGACTTATTAGCGCGTTCGTCTTACCGCAATTAGAGGGGCCGCAAATGACGCAACGAATATCGTTCGGTAAAAGACGACCGTGTCTGCGCGACCCCGCGTCGTTCGACGATCGCGCTCTATCGTGCAGATTCGGCACCTTTATCGCGATCGACTGCCGCACGAAACGCATCCCTCTCGATAGTCGCGCGCGTGCGCAATGTACTCGCGAGATGGAACGAGACTCTTATTTATATGCGAATCGATCGTCGATCGCGCAGTAGCGAATCGCATGACCGATCGAAATGTTTATAATACTACTAGACAGCGACGATATATTCGAGCTTACCGCCGAACAGTTGCGGTTTATTCCGAAGACGATCCTGCTGCGACATTTCGGTCGCTACGTGGATCTAGTGTGGGAGACACTGCCCGAACATATAAAAGCGGACACGGAGGTACAGCGCTACCGTCGATGCCTACAACATTATAATCGTCCCTGGCAACAAGCGCATATCGACGGACCTGCGCCGCTTATTAAAGATTGCGGCGAATGCAATTCTCGAGACGGAACGGCGTAACCGGTGATATCGATGGTGCGGGTTTATTGAACAGAGCGATAAACGCGCTGCCCTTCGAGCTACACATACCGGGCTATCAATTCTGCGGGCCGGGTACTCGTCTCGCGAGGAGACTCGCGCGAGGCGATCAAGGCGTCAATCCATTAGACGCGGCCTGCCGCGAGCACGACATCGCGTACTCGCGAAGCGGCGATCTTGCCGATCGACACGTCGCCGATCGAGCGCTCGCCGAGAGAGCGCGCGAGCGTATCGCGGCGAGCGACTCGACCTTAGGCGAGAAAGCCGCCGCGACAGCCGTATGGACGGCTATGAAAACAAAGACGAAGTTCGGAATGGGTTCGCTCGCGAGAGCGAAGAGAAAGAAGAACGGGAGGAGGAGAACGACGAGGAAACGAACGCTTCCCGTAGCGAAACGCGGCGGCTTCTTGCCCCTGTTACCGTTACTGGGAGTTCTCGGTTCTTTAGCTGGAGGAGCGGCGGGAATCGCGAGAGCGGTGAACGATGGCAAAGCGACGCGACGGCGGCTAGAGGAGTTGCAGCGCCACAATCGCGCGATGGAAGGTCGTGGTTTGTACCTCGCTCCTTACAAACGCGGAAGCGGCGCATCTTCGGTGAAAAGAAGAGCGAGCGTTAAAAAAAAACTTCGCGGAAGACGCTAGGGATTCTTCCATCTATCGGCGCGACGACGGACGAACAATTGAGTCGCGCCGCGATACTCTCGCGCGTCCATCACTTCAGAGGCGTGTTTATGCGCGACGCTCTTCCGACGCAAGTGCGCCGTAACGAGAGCGGTATCGTTAATTTAGACGACGCGTCGAGATCAGGCACTCATTGGGTGGCTTACGCGAAAAAGGGCGACGACGCGATCTACTACGACAGTTTCGGCAATCTTCGTCCACCGCGCGAACTCGAACGATATCTCGGACGCGATACGACTATTCGATACAATCGTGGCTCTCAACAAACGCGCGATCAGAATATCTGCGGACAATTGTGCCTGAGGTTTCTCCGAGAAATCGATTGGAAAAACTTTCGGACGTAATATCAGATCGTTCGCGCTAGCCGATCATGTCGCTAACTCTCACGCTATCCGGACGAAGCAGCGACCTCACGGCGAGTTATTTTCCGCCTTTGGATCTAAGCGATGGCGATTACGAGTTAGGTCTCACTAATTTCGAAACCTATAACACGATACCGAATGTAAATTCTACGAACAATAAATTTTACTTCGACGATAACGACGAGGTTATCGCGATTCCCGTCGGATCTTACGAGTTAAACGCTATAAACGCGTATCTAAAAGCCGCGATTCGTCGAAAACGGCCGACGAAAGAAAAGGAGAGAAAGCGAGACGAGAGCGAAGAACCGAAAACGAGAAGCGAGAACGACGATCACGTATACAATGTGGACGACCCCGACGGCGATTTTTTCGATGACGACGAGAACGGTGAGATGAACGAACGCATCATAACGCTTCGCGGAAACGATAACACCATGAGAAGCGAGATCAAGTGCGCGTATCGCGTAAATTTTACTAAACTCAATAATATCGGTTCGTTATTAGGTTTCTCGTCTCGCGTACTACAACCGAATAGATGGTACGCTTCCGATAAACCGGTAAATATTATGACCGTTAACGTTATTCGCGTAGAATGTAACATCACGACAGGAGCGTATCACAATGACAAATCCGCGCACACTATACACGAGTTCGCGCCGAACGTTCCGCCCGGATATAAATTGTCGGAGATTCCCGCGCGAATCATTTACCTCCCGATCATCGCGCGAATCATAACCGATATAACCGTGCGCGTCGTGGACCAGAACGGAAAGTCGATCGATTTTCGAGGCGAGGAGATAACGATTCGTTTGCACGCGCGACGAAGAAGATAGACGGACGCGCGCAATGCTCGTCGTGAACGAGTCGAATGCGAGAAGCGCGCCCATCGTCGCCATAGCGTCGTCCCTAGACGCGAAGAGAAGGAAGGGAAAGAGAAGCGGAAAATTAACCGTCGCCAACGCGACCTTTCTGCGCTCCTTGGGTTTCGTCGTTCCGAAAACGGCTTACGCATAAAAACGAAATGAGCGACATCTTGAGTATCACCGGAGAACCAGTCTTCGACGATCGCATCGTCAAGATCGAGACTCACACATACAACCCTTACGCGAATACCACATTTGAAAATAGCGACGAGATACGAATTCCTATACAACAACAGGATCTGTACACGTTACCCTGCGAGAGTTTCCTCTACATCGAGGGCAGACTCGAGTCGAAGAAACCATCGGGCGCGGAGGGCGCGGAGAGCGAAAGCTCGACGAGACTGGTGAACAATTGTGCCGCGTTTATGTTCGAGGAGATTCGCTACGAGCTCGATGGGGTGGAGATCGACCGAAGCAGAAACGTCGGGATAACGAGCACGATCAAGAACTACGCGTCGCTAACGGTCGAGAGAAGCAGTATACTGCAAAACGCCGGATGGGACTTCGCGGCGAAGAGTCATTCGATCGACGATTTTAACTTTTGCGTACCTCTCAGCGTGTTGCTAGGTTTCTGCGAGGATTACAAGCGCGTCGTGATCAACGCGCGACACGAACTCATTTTGATACGAGCGCGCAACGATCACAATTGTCTCGTATCGCGCGAATCGCACGAACCTAAAATCGTTCTATTAAAGATACAATGGCGAATGCCTCACGTAGTGTTAAACGATATTAATAAATTAACGCTATTGCGTACATTGGAAAGCGGAAGATATCTAAGCGTCGCTTTTCGTTCGTGGGATCTCTACGAGTTTCCGCTTCTGCAGAGCACGACCAAACATTCGTGGGCGGTTAAAGCGGCGACGCAGCTAGAGAAACCGCGTTACGTTATCTTCGCGCTACAATCCGGAAGGAAGAACGTTCTACTTCAAGATGCTTCCGTATTCGACGATTGTAAACTAACTAACATCAAACTGTATCTTAATTCGGATTTTTATCCTTACGACGATATGAATCTAAATTTCGAAAAAAACAAAATCGCGGTGCTGTACGACATGTACTCGAAATTTCGAAAAACATACTACGGATGCGATAAAGACGAAACGCTCTTTAATTTAGCCAAATTTAAAACGTTCGGTCCGATAGTAGTCATCGACTGTTCTCGACAGAACGAATCCATTAAGAGCGCCACCGTGGACGTTCGTATAGAGTTCGACTGCAAGGAGAACGTTCCCTCTAACACCACAGCCTATTGCCTCATTATTCACGATCGTGTGGTAGAGTATAATCCGCTTACTAACGTCGTGCGCAGAATCGTGTAGAATAATCTAATATAGCGATAAAAAAAATATGGAGGGAGAATAAAACGTTTTTAAAAAGAGGAGATTTAGAGAAGCGAGCATTCTAACTTCGACTCGCGGCGAAGATGAACGCGCCGATCTTCGCCGACCTTCAAGGTTTTATCGTTAACGAAAAATTCGTCGCGAAAGAGATAGCTATATTGAAAGACGGTAAAGAATTAACGCATCATATCTTTCGCGCGCCAATGTCGTGGAATTTGCTAACGAAAGCGGAGAAAACGCAAGCTTGTTGGTTGATCAACAATCATCATCAATTAAAATGGAATAGCGGACACGTTAATTACGGGTCGATGAAGAGACTCGTTCTAGACGCCGTTCGCCGCGGAACTAGTCCCGATTTCACGATACGCATATATGTCAAAGGCTACGAAAAAAAGAAGTGGCTCGCCGAAATCCTAGAAGGACTCGAGGATCGCAACGTCACTATCGAGACCATCGACGCCGATTTCGAGGACATCGATCGACTAGAGATACTGAACGCTCCGCGAGCCCTTCGCTGCGGATATCACGCGAAGAATTGCGCGTTGGAGAACGTCTGCAAATTGCACGATTGGTGGTTAGAGCGAAATAACAGTTTGAGTTATATAACTATTTGATATATTTAATTTTAACATATATTATCATATTATTTGTATACTATTAAATTGTATATTATATTTTATATTATGCCATATTATTATGCCATATTATTATGCCATATTATATTATAATATTATAAATTGTATAATGTATTATAATTTTTTGATTATATATTTTATTTAAAAATATACATATTAATACAACGATAATCGTTCACCGCGTATTTTCTACCTTCGTGACGCTTATTACGCATCGCGCGATAAAAAAATGTATTTTTTAAAGAATAAAATTCGCACGCATTATTACGCGAACGAATCTTCCTTCGCTTATCGCGACCGCGATAAGAGCGAAGCGCGACGCAAGACGAGACTAATTAGAGAAGGATAGGCTATGTGTGAGAAAGGAAGCGAAAACAGGAGGAATTAAATCATATCGTTCATTCATAATTACAAGCGATTTTATTTTACATCATAATAAAATGTATATGTTTATAATAAAATGTATAATAAATGCGTATAGATATTAAAATATATGTAATAATAAAATATAATAAAATATAAATATAATAAAATATAAAATATTATATAAAATATAAAAAATTATATATAAAAATGTATAATAAATACGTATAGATATTAAAATATATATGTAATAATAAAAATATAAATATAATAAAATATATAAAATATATAAAATATTATATAAAAATATTATATAAAATATATAAAAATTATATATGAAAAAATTATATATAAAAAATACACGCGAACGCGCGCGAAAAGCTCTTCATTTTCTCTGCAAATAAAACAACCGTTATTAACGAATAAATTTTATATAATAGATAATTTAAATTATAAAATCACGCAAAAATACTCACCGCGCTACTCGTCCTCGTTCGCGGACGACTCCTCAAAACTCACCGACAGTCCCGCAACTCCTTCGACGTCGCGATCCCGCGAGTTCTCGTTCGCGGACGACTCCTCAAAACTCACCGACGGTCCCGGAACTCCTTCGACGCCGCGATCCCGAGAGTTGCGCAACGCTCCGCGAACTCTCTTGGCCTGCGCCGCAATCGCTCTCGTTCTACTCGTAAGCTCGAACAGCGTCTCTCGCGCGGCCTTTATTGAATCCTCTGTTTTGCGCCTAAAGAAAAAAATAAATACATAAAGAAAAATAAGAAAAAATCGTGCAAAAAAGAAATAAACGTTCTCGCGCGTTTAATACTTACATTAATTCCAGAATCTGGTCGCGTCCCTCCACTCTAAATTCTATTTTAAATAATTCGGGGCTTTCATCTAACACCCCTTGCGCTTCCTTTCGCAAATCAGTCGCAATGTCTTCTAAAATACTTGCTTTAATGGCTATCAAATCGCCATTAATAGTTACAAACTCCGACGATTTTACAATGCGATTTATCAAATCCATTTCGCGTATAATAACAAATTGATGTTCTCAACGGTGGTCGCTCATCTTATAAAGGTTAGCAAGCGGATATCGCGATACGACTCAAATCGTAGATAATTCTAAAAATAGAAAATCGCGAAATATTCGAATCGTCGCAGGAAGTAATTTTCGAGATAAATTTAATAAAAAAGATTTTACTAGATATACATTTTTATTTCGTATTTATCGATACACATTTTTTTTACTAGATATATTTCAATCGTATTTATTGCATAATCGATACACGTCGGGAGCGATCGACGAGCGCGAAGATCCGCATCTCAGAAAGAGAAAAATCGATCGTTATCGAAAAAATTATTCTCTACGCGCTAATTAACGACGATACTATCACTTCTCCTCTTCGCTCTTCGATGATTTGTCGACCCCTCTATTCGCGCGTTTCGCTCGCGCTACCGCGTTTCTCATCTTCGTCACGAATTCCAAAAACGTCTTCCTCAGATCTCCGAAAAACTCGTGGATCGAATCGATCTCCCATATCGTCTTCGCGTCGAGCGGTCCATTCGTTCGTTCTCTCTCTAACGAACGATTATATTCAGCTAACATGTTCTCAGCTGTATCCACAGCGACACAGATCTCCCTCATTCTATCGAGCATATTAACGTCGAACGGCTCGTCGACGCGTTTACTCCTAGGTAATCTAGAGCGCTTCGCGAGCACCTCTCGCGCGGCCCTCACGGATTCCGTGATTCTCTCTATTTGCTCGAGCAAATCCATCGAGTATTCTTATCCTCGCGAGCGAGAACACTCTAACGTTTCTCGAAACCATCGCGCATCTTATAAAGATCGCTGAGCAGATGTCGCGACATGACCGCGTTCCTCTTCCGGGATAATCGCTAACTACGACTGTTCCTCATTATCCTATTTCACAAAAAAGTTCGTCTCCGTCGAGGAAAACCTACTTTCTCGATCGAATCATCGACGCATCCGCACCTATCTCTTCTCTCGCTCTAATATCCCCCCCCCCCACCTCATATTCAAATTCGAAGAAGATAAAAATAGACGTGTTCTCTAAAACGCGAATCAATCGCGTTTGATATCTCGCGCGATGACTACGAGGGCGGTTCTTCTCGTTCTAGCGACGACGCTCGTCGCAGCGACGCCGGTCGATCTGGAAAAGGCGGAGGTGCTCCGCTTTCTGCGAGCGTACGGTTTTCTGAAAGACGACGGAGGATCGCTGTCGTCCGCGAACGCGACATCTCTGCGTCGCGCGCTGTCGCTGTTTCAAGAATATTATCGATTACCTGGTAATGGCGCGCTAAACGTCGATACGCTCGATCTCATGCGCAAACCGCGATGCGGTCTAGCGGATATACCCGATCGCGCGTACAGCCCATTCGCGAGAAAGTGGCCGAAGACGAGACTCACGTGGAATTTTCAAGTGGCTAGCGAGGAACTCCTACGAACGACCGAAGCAGCGTTCGCGCTATGGGCGGCGAGTTCGTCATTGAAATTCACGCGCGACTCGCTACGTCCCGATATATTGATATCGTATCGAACGGGCGCTCACACCTACGCGAATCGAGAGAACGGCGACATTTGCCCGGGGGTCTTCGAAGGTCCGGGCGGGGGCCTCGCTCACGCGTTCTTCCCCACCGGAGCGGTCGGTTTCTCCTCGGAGGTGCACGTCGACGACGAGGAGCCGTGGCACGTGCTTCTGAACAAGAATCCCTCCGACAAGTATCATCTGCTGCTAACGCTAACACACGAGATCGGTCACGCATTAGGTCTGCAGCATAGCATGCGCAACGAGTCGGTGATGTTTCCGTATATACCCGACAACGAACTTCAATATCCCGTTAAACTAAGCGTGGAGGATATCCTCGCTATACAGAATCTGTACGGATCTCGCGACGACGGAGATCGGCCCGCGATTCCCGCGACCACCGCGGCGCCCGCTACCACCGTAGCGCCGACGACCAGCGTCGCGCCGACCGATCCGTCGCGCGCGGATCTTTGCTCCTTACGGCGCCTAGACGCAGCCTTAATAATGAATCGACGTTTGTACGTATGCAATCGACGCAACGTATGGTCGATCGACCTAACCGAGAGACGCTACGGTAGGCCCATGACGCTAACGGAATACGCGACGTTTCTTCCGAACAACTTCACGCGTCTATCCGCCGCGTACCAAAGACCCTCGGGCGATCTCGTTCTATTCGCGAACGACGCGATCTATCTCGCGGAATATCCCAGTTTTAGGTTGAAACCTAATTGGCCTAAATCCCTTCACAGTATCGGATTTCCTCGAAACGCTAAGATCAACGCCGTGATAAACGCGCACTCGGGACGAACCTACGCTATCTACGACGATGACAAAGTAGCGGAGATCGACGAGTGCCGCATGCTGGTCGTTAAACACGCTCCGTTAAAAGATATATTTCCCGGAATACCATCCGCGATAACGTCGGCCCTTCGATACATCGACGGTAATCTGTATTTCTTCGCTAAACGTCAATTTTACGCATTTAACGAATTTAAGAACATCGTAACTTCGGCGGGTCCCTTCGACCTGCGCATTCTCGGTATAGAGTGCCCCACAGACGGACTATTACGACAATTACGGGATCTCCTCAGTCGCGTCTATCGCCTCGACGACTCAACCGAGAACGTCGACGAGGACGACGAAAGCGACTTCCCGTAATATCTTTAAAAATAGAATACAAAGGCGCGAAGAAGGGGCAATTTTGACGCGGATATATAAAGACCGTCCTGTCATTTAGCGCTTCATTATTAACGACGAAACTCGCGAAAGAAACAACGAAGATGTACGCGGCGATGGGATCATCGCAACAGCAACACTCCGAGGATCGATCGAGATTCGCCGAACGAAACCGCGAGGATAACGCGGGATACTTTAAGAAAGCTCGAACGGATAACGGGTAAGAACATCGAGAAACTTCTCTCGAATAAATATATTTTTTTATCATTTCGATCTGCTCTCTCCTTAATCATCCGCCTTCTATCCTCTTTCAGACAAAACAGCGACCGAACGCAGAGACGCGACGCGATCGCGCGACCTCTCAGAATCTTGGGAAGACGCTACCCATTAACGAAAACGGGATACAAACATCTGGAAGTCTGTATCAACGTCAGTCAACAGTCGTTCGTGGAAATCATTCTTGGAGACACCCACGGCAAAGAGATCTCGCTAGCGCCGGAAACGTGGAAGGAGCTGCTCAATCTACGATCCACACTCGCGTCATACTTTCATCCCAACGAACGCGAGGAGACGCGCCCTCCGGCGCCGATATACATCGGGCAATTGACGCTTCGATTCAGCAGACTGAACAATCTTCGAATTCTCCGTTTCGAAACGCCTAAGACTAGACTGGCTATATCGAGAAACACCGTCGTATACGTATTACATCTGGAACATTGCGTTAACTGTCTCATTACGTCCTTGAACTGCTTGACCACCTACACCGACAACAAGCTGGCTCGTTTCCTCGATATCGCGGCGGGCGCTCGCGACCCCGCGCTCGTCCCCGCGATGATACGCGACAGCGAGAGCTTCGACCGCAACGAGCTGATCGACTGCGAGCTACAGGCTCTGTTCTTCGGAGATTCGTAA
Source organism: Cataglyphis rosenhaueri (assembly GCA_039654425.1). NCBI lineage: Eukaryota > Metazoa > Arthropoda > Insecta > Hymenoptera > Formicidae > Cataglyphis > Cataglyphis rosenhaueri. Next base: position 817 of record JBCEWD010191667.1, on the reverse strand, counting down.
TACTATCTACATACTCGCACCTTTGTATTATTAATATGTTGCAAAAATAATTATACGCACGTTTATCGCAAATTACGCATGTATCACGATATAAAATAAAATCGTTTATAACTCGAAACAACGCGATTTAACTCTCCGCGTCTCCTCTTCCTTTCCCGCGAATAGTCTAACTAGTCGCGTCATGTCTAACGAGGAAAACTCGTTATATTTTTATATTATAATTTTATATTATAATTTTATATTACATTTTTTTATATTATAATTTTATATTATAATTTTATATTATAATTTTATATTACATTTTTTTTTATATTATAATTTTATATTACATTTTTTATATTATAATTTTACATTACATTTTCTATATTACATTTTTACATTCGCTATAGTGCCCAAACACCGGCGCGCTCGAAGCGGCGCCCGTAAAGAAATCGCGCGCCGATAAGGGAACCGCGACTCGGCCTTCGACCTAACCGCGACTCGGCCTTGGTTGACGCATCGCGCTTTAATTAATAAACGGCGCGCTCGAAGCGACGCTCCGCAAAGAAACCGCGCGCCGATAAGACGACCGCGACTCGCCTTTCGACCTTGATTGCAACTCTCCGCGTCTCCTCTTCCTTTCCCGCGAATAGTCTAACTAGTCGCGTCATGCCTAACGAGAAAGACTCGTTATATTTTTATATTTCTATACATTATATTTTTATATTTCTATGTATTATATTTCTATATATTATATTTATATCGCATTTTCTATATCGCATTTTTACATTCGCTATAGCGCGCTAATTAATAAACGGCGCGCTCGAAGCGACGCTCC
>JBCEWD010191640.1:0-13692 GCA_039654425.1 Cataglyphis rosenhaueri | reverse complement strand
TTATTATTATTATTAACGTTATAATTATTATTATTATTGTTATTGTTGTTACTATTATTGTTATTGTTAATGTTATTGCTATTGTTATTGTTGTTGTTATTGTTATTATTATTGTTATTGATATTAATATTGTTATTGTTATTGTTATTGTTATTGCTATTGTTATTGTTATTGTTATTATTATTGTTATTACTATTGCTTTTATTATTATTTTTATTGGTGTTTTTATTATTATTGCTAATATTATCATTATTATTGCTGTTATTATTATTATTATTGCTGTTATTATTATTATTGCTAATATTGTTATTATTGTTATTATTATTATTATTATTATTATTGCAGTTGTAACGATGCATCACCCCATCGTTCCCGACACATCGCCCGTCGGAAGTCTGCCGCCCGGCGAATACTAGCCAGGCAAAGGCAGAGGCGCTTAGCGCCCTATTTTTAAGAACAACAAACATGGTCGGGAAATAAATAACCGACCGCCGAGCAGCGCCGAGCGCTCCCGGAACACGCCGAACGCCCTAAACGGCAAAAACCCCGCGCCGTTTCCCCCACTCCGAGGGGAACGAGAACGACGCGGGTGCCGCAACCGATAGGATATAAAAAGCCCGACAGATCATGGATTTGTATCAGACCGGCAACCGAATCCGCTCGAGCAGTACGCACGAGACAATTCCAGAATCCGCTCCAAAACCGTCGAAAGACAGTAAACCGGGGTTTGACGTGTTCGCAGCTTCCGTCAAGACTTCTCGACTATCTGCGCCAGAGACGACTCCCGTCACAAAACCTCCGTAAAAGACCGAGATTGGACGAGTTCGCCGCTCTCCTCGAGTATTCTCGAGCTTTATGGTCCTTACACCCGACCGTCCGAACTCTGCGCACGACGCAACCCACGAACCATCTTCTGGGAACACGCCCCGCGTCCACGATACCGACGATTACACCAACTGCAGGCCGTCGGTCTGCAGTTCGCGCCGACCATTTGGCAGCAGATTGCACGCGCTTTCGGGCGTACCTGTAAATATCGCGCCGCGAGATATCGAAAACCATCTCGCATAGGGCACCCGCGAAAATACGGGATCAACATCGCCGCCCGCACCACCGCGCGCTCCGCGCCCATAAGCACGCATTGATAACACTCGCCCGCTTTACCACGCGCACTTCGCGCCGACCAGCACGCACCGGCACGCACGCGCTCGTCTTACCGCACGCGCTCCGCGCCACGAGCCGGGACTTTTAACGAGACATGCAAAAACACCGTCTAGCCCGGCGTCACAAGAAGGCGATTAATAGAAGCGATTATTATACAACAGCTATAAGCGAATATTATATTGTAACAGCTGACCATTGCCATCGAGAGGTAAATAAACGATGTATTTTTCAACTCAAGTCTCATAATTGATTTTCAACTTCTTCACGAATCCTGATCCCGATTGCGCTGTCCGTGCACGCTAAACCGCTCGTGAAGCGGCCCGTTACAATTGCAGTTAATATTTTTGCTGTTATAATTATTATTATTTGTTCGAGATTACAATCTCGAACTTGAACTCAGCATGGAGATGCCGCGCGACCGCGTTGTCGCCGCGCGCACGGTGCGAGGCGGCGTTTTTTCGATCGGTCGAAAACGCGCGGCATCAATAAACATCGTCGCCCTTCTCGGAGGATCCAAGTTGAAATCGTGACAAACAAGTCATGTAAAAACGGCGGAAATAAGCAAATTTTGGAAACCTTTTGGATCCTTTGAGAAGGCGATGACTAAATAAAGGCGAGCCGACTGCCGGCACCCGCGCAGTCCGCTGAGAACGATCGACGCGTGCACGTTATCTCAGCGATAAGAGAAGTTCGGTTTCGCGGAGTTAGAACGCTATCTAAGTGCCGTTGTGTGACCACTGGAGTTACTCCGAGACAGACAATTTATCGCTGTTCATCCGCCGCGTGCGAATTACGATCACAGTCGTGCGATCTCTTGTGATATTGCGAATGCACGGTGTGCATTGCGCAAGGCATAATCGCGTCGCGATACTCGTGTTGCGACACTCGCGAATGCATCAGTCCGATGTTCGTCTCACCTCGCGCCTGACCTTTTCCACGGCATGCTCACTTGCGCGTCCATATAATTTTCGCGCACAAATACTATTATTGCTATTAATATTATTATAATTATTATTGCTGTTATTGTTAATCTTATTGTTATTAATATTGCTGTTATTATTATTATTATTGTTATTATTATTATTGCCGTTATTATTGGTATTGTTGTTATTATTATAGTTATTGTTAATGTTATTGCTAGTGTTATTGTTACTGTTACTGTTATTGTTATTGTTATTGTTTTGTTATTGTTATTGTTATTGTTATTGTTATTGTTATTGTTATTGTTATTGTTATTGTTATTGTTATTGTTATTGTTATTGCTGTTTTTATTATTATTATTGGTAATATTATTATTATTGTTACTGCTGTTATTATTTTTGCTTTTATTATTATTATTATTGCTGTTTTTATTATTATTGCCGTTATTATTATTATTGCTGTTATTATAATTACTATTACTGTTATTATTATTATTGCTGTTATTGTTATTATTGCTGTTAATTTTATTATTGCTCTTATTATTATTATTATTGATGTAAATATTAATATTGCTGTTATTATTATAATTATTGCTATTATTATTATTATTGCTGTTATTTTTATTATTGATTTTATTATGAATATTGTTACTATTATTATTGATTTTATTATGAATATTGTTATTATTATTATTATTATTATTGTAGTTAAAATTTTTATTGCTGTTATTATTATTATTATTGCTATTATTATTATTATTATTATTATTGCTATAATAATTATTACTATTATTGTTGTTATTATTGTTTTTATTATTATTAATATTGATGTTTTTATTTTTATTGCTGTTTTTATTATTATTGCTGTTAATATTATTATTGCTGTTATTATTATTATTGCTGTTAATATTATTATTGCTGTTAATATTATTATTGCTGTTATCATTATTATTGTTGATATTATTATTGCTATTATTATTATTATTGCTGTTATTATTGTTGTTTTTAATATTATTATTGCTGTTATAATTGCGCACATAACCTAAAATCGCGCGCGAGTGAAATTTATATATATATATATATTTATTTTTTTTTGTGTTGGTCTTGGCTCGGAGACTTTTATTTATTTATTTAATTAGGTTGTGTGTGAGTGTCGCGTAATTAATTATTAATTTTACTAAGAATCGACTTTTAAATATTTGAGTGCGGTCGTCGTAAAATCCGGGTTTTTGTAAAGAGCCGCGTCGCGAGTGCTCCGTGACAGTTCGCGGATAGGAATCCCACGCGACCTGTGGCTCTGTGCCATAGTGTTTTTATTTATTTGTGTTTATTTAATAACTTTGTACATTTGTGATGGCACAGAGTCCCTCGCGAGTAATCGTGCTCGCATACCCTCTGCCAGAGCAGCTCTATATTCCGCGCTGTCGAGTGCGAACAATGTCATAGGGTCCGTGGGATCCTTCAATGATCAGGCTCATCTGATCAGACACTTGAAAAAGCATCACCCGGGGGATAGTGCCGCGTACAAGTGCTCCGCGTGTGAATACAGGGGGACCGGAAAAGTCCCCCTAAGGACAGTAATCAATCATTTTAAAAAAGAGCAAGCGGAGCCCCCGGAAAGAGCCTGGTCGCGCCGCGACTTCACGGACACAACAAACAATAAATAATAGTGGTGGGTTGGTAAGTGCACGGACCTGGGCGCCTGCTGCATCATCGGCGGCGGCGTGCACCGGAGTATCGCCGCGAAGCCGGACATCCTTGTGGCCACCCACGTCCTCCGTAGCCACCTCATCATCGGGGACACTGCAACCATCTGCAACAACATCGAAGAGCAACACAACACCTGGGGCAGCAGGAGAGTCCCCCACATACGCGGCCGTCAGCAGCGGGGCCATCGACACGGACATCATCGTAGGCGGCTCCGCTTTCAACATCACGGACGGCGGTCATGTTGGATTCCGCCGCCATGACGGCCGCCACGGAACGCGCTGCATCGAGAGGGACCGCCGCTACAACAGGTAAGGCGCGCCATATTAAAGATGGCGGATCCCATTACAGGCAAGATGGCGCGGCCAATAGGAAGAGGCCGTCTCCAGCGACAAGAGAAGCGCGCATAAGCCACCGTGGAGGACTACACGGGGGCTTAACATCAACACGGAGGACTTCTGCAACCCCCCCCCACCACCACCACAGGGGGGGACACCATCATCACACGGAGTATGCGGAAGTCCGTAAGCGCGCCTATCGTGAAGAGCAGCGTGGCAAGGCCGGTGCGCATGCCCCCCAGGAGGACGACGAACACCATCTCTCCATCCTTTGGCGGCCTGGAGGGCACAGGAACGAGGACGCCCAAGAAGACTCCCCCCGATGACATCCCAGGGGGGGCCCGTCACCAGGAGCAGAGCAACTCGGGCGTCCAGCGTACCGGCTGAGAAGTACGCCACGGAGACGGTGCCCCTGGCCCGGACAACGGCCAGGGGTATGCTGCGGGGTCCCACATCAACCGAGAGGAAGAACCAAGGGGCCCAGCCGGCAATTCCATCCCGTGCCGGCACCGCAGCATGCGACCTCTTGGCCGTGTTAACGCCGCGGAGCACTCCGAGAGAGGCGGTGGGGTCGGTGAGGACACCGACTCCGCAACGCGAGTTCCCGCCTTCCCGGATGAGCCCACCCATACGCCAACTTCCATCGTGGTCCCGGAGGTCAGAGCAACTCCACCGCTGGTGCCGGCGGCGTCGGGATCCGCCACTCTTACTACCTGCACCTGGTGACAGTGACAACATGCGGGGCCCCCGTGATGTCCACGGGGTTCCTCGCGGGGAGGAGCGCTACCCCTTCACCACCAGCGCGCTCTTCCCCCCTCCCGACCATCCAGAAGGTGTCACCGTGTGATGTGCAACGACCGGCGCGCCTTACCCTTAGAAGAAGGAGGCCACCATCAATCATCGGGGCCAGAGAAGCGGCGGTCAACAGGAGGAGCGGCGCCGAGGACATTTCTCCCAACACCATCATCGGGTGAGGAGGGGGACTGAGGTGGGCCGTGGAGGACGGTGGAAAGAAGAGCGAGGAGCCGGTAGAGCAGCAACTCCACGGATGGTGATAGTCCGCCGCCGGCGGGGCGGCACCAGACGCCTGGCCATCCGCCACCAAGTGCCGGCGAATACAGACTTGGTACAACGAATGCGACCATGTGCGGTCGTTTTGGAGAGGACCCTCATCCGCTCCATCAGGGAGGTGAGTGCGAGCACCCCACATCCGAGGACCAACGAGGATGGAGCAGCGAGAGAGCGTGCTGAGCGAGACAACGCGGGTCATCTGAGTGTCCAAGTAAGTATCCTTGTGGTGATGGGTCGTCGGCGGGGCGCACCCGTAACCGGCGGCCCCGGAGTGAGCGAGCAGACATTCTCAGTCTATAGGGGCGGAGACGGGGAGCATCGCCGAGGCCCGCGGCGTGTGGCCGCTCCGCGCGATCGGCCCTCCGGTCGGCCTACCTCTGCGGCTGCTGCAAGGCAACGCAGGCGGGAACCATCGCCTCGAATGTGGACCTAGAGGAACTAGCGGCCTTGGTCGCTAACTTCTTCGCGGAAGATGCACCGAGTGTGGTTCGCAGGGGTGCTCCCGACGTCCACGATTGTCCGGATTGGTCGCGTGGGGCGCGAGCGCGTCGGGGTGCGGGGGGAGTGCGGCGCGAGACGGCGACAGTCGGGGGCCGGTACCGGCCGGTCCCCAGGGGTCGACAGAAGGACGCGGAGGCTGGGTACGCGAAGCCACGCGTCTTCAGGCCTTGTACAGGGCGAACCATCGCAGGGCAATCCCAGAAGTGCTGCAGGGGCCCGCTGAATCGTGCCAGTTGTCGAAAAAGCGGATTCAGGAATACTTCGAAGGGCTATATAGCGGCGGCGAACTTCTGGACACGCCGGCCGAGGGCGAGGGGTTCGAATACCTGTCCGATCCTTTCACGTGGATCGTCGGCTTCGGCGTATGACGAACTCTGCGCCGGGGCCCGATGGTATCACTTACCGTGACCTCCGTGAAGCGGATCCGGGTGTTCGGCTCCTCACCGCGTTCTACAACGCATGCCTTCGGCACGAGACAGTTCCAGTGTTCTGGAAAACCTCCAACACCATATTGGTGTATAAGAAAGGGAGTCGCGAGGACATCGAGAACTGGCCCCCTCTCGCGCTAGGGAACACGACTCCCAAGCTTTTCGCGGCGCTCGTTGCCGATCGTCTGACCGACGATCTGGACGATCAATAATAATATCTTAAGTCCGTCTCAGAAAAGATTCCTGCGGGACGAAAGCTGCTATGAGCACAATTTTGTCCTGCAGGAGATCCTGACTGAAGTGCGGAGGACTAGGCGGCAGGCGGTCGTCGCATGGCTGGACCTATCTAATGCGTTTGGATCGGTCCCGCACGCGGTGATCCGCCGCGCTCTCGTTCGCTTTGGGGTGCCGGGGGGCATCGTCAATATATGGCAGTCCATGACGGATGCACCACACGGGTTCGCGCCGCCGACGGACTCACTGATCCAATCCCTATTCGCTCGGAGGTTCGGCAAGGTTGTCCGCTGAGCCCGATAGTATTCGACCTCGCTATCGACTCGGTGCTGCGTGCAGTTGCTGACGTTGATGCGGGGTATAATCTATTGGGCTCTCGCGTCAGTATTTTGGCGTATGCAAATGACATTGCACTGGTTGTCGATACGTCTGGGAAAATGCAACGGCTTCTGGCTGCTGCAGAGGAGGAAGCATCGTCGGTGGGGTTGCGGTTCAACCCCGCTAAATGTGCCACCTTGCACATCTGTGCGGGAGCAGGCAGCGGGGTCCTACCGACGACCTTCCGAATCCAGGGATCGCCCGTTCGACCTCTTGCATCCGGTGAGCCGTATCACCACCTTGATATTCCGACGGGTTGCTCGATCGACCTAACCCCATTCGCCGACACCGGGGGCGTCCTGGAAGATCTCGGCGCGGTTGACCGGTCTGTCCTTGCCCCCTGGCAGAAAAAAGAATATAATTATTTCTATTAATATTATTATTATTATTGCTGTTATTATTATTATTGCTGTTAAAATTATTATTCTTGTTTTTAATATTATTGCTGTTATTATTATTGCTGTTATTATTATTGCTATTATTATCATTATTACTATTATTGATGTCATTATTATTATTGCTATTATTATTAATATTACTATTAATGGTGTTACTATTATTGCTTTTAGTATTATTATAATTGATATTAAAATTATTATTGCTTGTATTATTATTATTATTATTGCTGTTATTATTATTATTGTTATTATTATTATTATTGCAATTATTATTATTGCTTTTATTATTATTATTATTATTGCTGTTATTATTCTTATTGCTGTTAATATTATTGTTGCTGTTATTATTATTGCTATTATTATTATTATTATTTATATTATTATTATTATTATCATTATTGCTGTTATTATTATTATTGCTGGTATTATTATTACTGCCGTTAATATTATTGTTACTGTTATTATTATTATTATTGTTGTTAATATTCTTATTGCTGTTATAAATATTATTGCTGTTATTTTTATTATTGTTGTTATTATTATTGCTTTTATTATTATTTTTATTGCTGTTATTATTATTATAAGTGTTATTATAATTATTTGCTATTATTATTATTAATGCTGTTATTATTATTATTGCTATTATTATTATTATTATTATTGTTATTATTATTGTTTTTATTATTATTAATATTGATGTTTTCATTTTTATTGCTGTTTTTATTATTATTGCTGTTAATATTATTATTGCTGTTAATATTATTATTGCTGTTATTATTATTATTGCTGTTAATATTATTATTGCTGTTATAATTATTATTGTTGATATTATTATTGCTATTATTATTATTATTATTGCTGTTATTATTGTTGTTTTTAATATTATTGCTGTTATAATTATTATTGAGATTATGTGCGCTTGGGTACCCGGGGATACAGCACCTACGCGATGGTGGGCCAGCGCCGGCGAATCGCGCATGGAGGTGTCGCGAGCACCCCCTCAGCCGAGGGACGAGAAGGAGCGGCGTACTGGCGAAAAACAGACACGTGCTCCACGTAAATGTCCCGGGACCAGCGAATGGTCCTGGGATCCGAGACGATAAGGCGACGCATCATCGAGGCGTAAGCGTTACCAATCCTAAGCACTCTCAACACCGCCTCATTTCTCGGATCCCACGAACCAAAAGCACCGACGACAAAGACTGTCACCACGACGCAATATTCCCGCCGCTGGAGCTCCTCTGCCAAAGGCGAGTACTTAACAACTTTCCTCGCCCTAGCTACATCGAAAGCCTCCCAGCGGTTTTCGAAGGGGATAGTCACGTCGCAGATAAAGACGCACTTGGATCAGTCGTAACGGATCACGAGATCCAGTCGGAGTTCACCAAGTTCCCCGTCGATACCTTCGACACGCCGGTTGACCCGTTTTTCCCCCGTCATCCGACAAGCCTTTCAGAGGCGGTGCAATAAAGCGTCATGTCTCAGCTGGATGGCGGCAGAATAAACAACGCAGTGACCTATAACGTGGGCAAGGATCTAGGCTTCCGCACCGCAACGCCAATATCTGCGGTCCCCCCCACCCCAACGGCATGCACCGTTGAGGGGAGGACATCCAACTTGGCGCGATGGATAAAGCGCCAGTCGGAGAAACGGGTAAAGCTGCCGCCGCGGACATAGTAATTACTCACACCCGCCCGCGACAACACATCGAACATCTTCCCCTGGTCCGGTTTACGCAAAAGCGTGCCAGCGTAAAATGCCGCCACCGCTGTACGCAGACGGGTTACCACCTGATTACGAGCACCTGGTGGAACCCTTATCGTGGCGCCTCCGGGCCCTCGGCACACGACCACGAGCTCCTCGGTCGCCTCGCTCCATTCCCACCGAAGGGACAACCTTTCGGACTGCCTCCGCGCAGCATTCCAAGCCGTCGACCACAGGGAGCGCTTCCCCCCATCTCGAAACCTCCTCTTGAGCGAACCCAAAAAGAAGGCCGCGAGGTCCCTGTTGTTCGGGGGACTCCTTATGCGCCTGGCTACAACTCTCCAAAGAGAAGCCCACGCGAGTGCCCTGACCGTCTCGTCGCCAGCCGTAAGCATACAGAAGGCGTGCGCGACGGACAGGACATCCGCGAGGTCAGCGAGCGGAAGCCCACAACCCCCTCGTTTGGGGAGGAGGTAGACCACCTCCGCGCTGTCTCTCTGCGGGAGGTTGAGCCAGGCCTTGGCTTTGCGGCGAATCTCTAAATCCGCCGCTTTAAGTGGGCGCTTTTCCACCGTAGTCGCCCGTAGCAGAAAGTCCATCCGTGGCAGGATGTTAGTTGCCACCAATTCCAGTTTCTGCCAAGGAGCAAGGAGGGACCGGTCAATCCCGCCGAGATCTTCCAGGACGCCCCCAATGACGATATATGGCGTTTAGCCGAGTGACCCGTCGGGACGCCAAGGTGGTGATCGGTTCACCGGATGCAAGGGGTCGAACGGGCGATCCCTGGATTCGGAAGGTCATCGGTAGGACCCCGCTGCATGTTCCTGCACCGATGTGCAGGGTGGCACATTTAGCGGTGTTGAACCGCAATCCCACCGATGATGCTCCGTCCTCTGCAGCAGCCAGAAGCCGCTGCATTCCCCCCAGGCGTATCGGCAACGAGTGCAATGTCGTCCGCATACGCCAGAATACTGACGCGAGAGCACAATAGATCATATCCCGCATCAACATCGGTGACTGCACGCACCGAGTCAATAGCGAGGTCAAATACTATCAGGCTCAGCGGACAACCTTGTCGAACCCCCGAGCGAACAAGGATTGGGGCAGTGAGTCCGTCGACGGAGCGAACACGCGTGGTGCATCCGTCATACATGGACTGCCATATATTGACGATGCCCCCCGGCACCCCAAAGCGAACGAGAGCGCGGCGGATCACCGCGTGCGGGATCGATCCAAACGCATTGGATAGGTCCAGCCACGCGACGACCGCTACCCGCCTAGTCCTCCGTGCCTCAGTCAGGATCTCCTGCAGGACAAAATTATGTTCATAGCAACCTTCGTCCTGCAGGAATCCCTTCTGGGACGGGCTTAAGATGTTATTGTGGATCGTCTAGTCGGTCAGACGATCGGCAACGAGCGCCGCGAAAAGCTTGGGGGTCGTCTCCCCCAGCGCGAGTGGGCGCCAGTTCTCGATATCCTCGCGATTCCCTTTTTTATACACCAATATGGTATTGGAAGTCTTCCAGGACGCTGGAACTGTCTCGTGCCGAAGGCATGCGTTGAAAAACGCGGTGAGGAGCCGAACACCCGGATCCGCTCCACGGAAGTCACGGTAAGTGACACCGTCAAGCCGAGCGCAGAGTTCGTCATACGCCGGAGCCGACGATCCACCTCTAATTCCGTGAAGGGATCGAGCAGGTATTCGAACTCCTCGTCCTCGGCCGGCGGTTGAGTACGCTCCGCCTCAACGTCTGTCGTGTCCAGGAGTTCGCCGCCCCTTCGAAGTACACCTGGACTCGTTGTTTCGGCAACTGGCACGATTCAGCGGGCCCCTGAAGTACTTCTCGGACTGCCTTGCGACGGTTCGCCCTGTACAAGGCCTGAAGACGCGTGGCTTCGCGTACCCAGCCCACGCGTCCTTCTCCCGACTCCTGGGGACCGGCCGGTACCGGCCCCCGACTGTCGTCGTCTCGCGCCGGCATTCCCCCCGCACCCCGACGCGCTCGCGCCCCACGCGACCGATCCGGACGATCGCGGACGCCGGGAGCACCCCCGCGAGCCACACCCGGTGCATCCTCCCCGAAGAAGTTCGCGACCGAAGCCGCTAGCTCCTCCAAGTCCGCAATCGAAGCGACGGTTTCCGCCCGCGCCACCAGCCCATCACGAACGACCAAGCGTTCCCGCCTGCGTTGCCTTGCAGCAGCCGCAGGGGTAGGCTGAACACCGGTGGGCCGATCGCGTGGAGCGGCCACATGCCGCGGACCTCGGGGATGCTCCCCGCCTCCGCCCCTATGGACTGGCGGTGTCTGCCCGCTCACTCCGGGGCCGCCAGTTACGGGCGCCCCGCCGACGACCCATCACCCCTGGGACACTTACTTGGGCACTCGGATGTCCCGCGTTGTCCCGTCCAGCACGCTCTCCCGCTGCTCCATCCTCGCTGGTCCTCGGATGTGGGATGCTCGTTCTCACCTCCTTGATGGAGCGGACGAGGGTCCGCTCCAAGACGACCGTGCATGGTCGCATACATTGCGCCAAGTCCTTATTCGCCGGCACTTGTGGCGGATGACCGGGCGTCTGGTGCAGCCCCGCCGGCGGCAGACTATCACCATCAGTGGAATCGCCGCTCCACCGGCTCCTCGCTCTTCTCCCCACTGTCCTCCACGGCCCACCTGAGTCCCTCTCCACCCCCGATGATTGCGTTGGGGGAGTCCTTGGCGCCGTTCCTCCTTCCGACCGCCGCTCTTGAGGCCCCGATGATGATGGTGGTGGTGTCTTTCTCCTAAAGGTAAGGCGCGCCGGCCGTTGCATCACCTCGCACGGTGACACTTTCTTGATGGTCGGGAGGCGGGAGGAGCACGATGGTGGAGTTGCGCTCCTCCCCGCGAGGAACCCCGTGGACATCACGGGGCCCCCACACGTCGTCACTGTCCGTCGTGCAGGTGGTCAAAGTGGCGGACGTTGCGGGCACCAGCGGTGGTGTTGCTGTGACCCCCGGAGCAACGCCGTAGATGGAAGTTGGCGTGGGGGGGTCATCCGGGGAGGTGGGGATTCGCGTTGCAGGGCCGGTGTCCGCACCGGCCCTACCGCCTCCCCCGGAGTGCTCCGCGACGTCAATGCGGACAAAAGGTCGCGTGCTGCGGTGCCGGCATGGGATGTCGTTGCCGACTGGTCCCCGTGGTCCTTCCTCCCAGTCGTTGGGGCCCCCCGCAGCACACCCCTGGCCGTTATTCAGGCCAGGGGCACCGTCTCCGTGGCGTACTTCTCGATCGGTACGCTGGACGCCCGAGTCGCTTTGCTCCTGGTAACGGAACTCCCCAAGGATATCATCGGACGGGTCCTCTCGGGCGTCCTCCTTCTTGTGTCTCCCAGACCGCCGAAGGATGGAGAGATCGTGTTTGGCGACCTCCTGGGGGGCATGCGCACCGGCCTTGCCACGCCGCTCTTCACGAGAGGCACGCTTATGGACCTCCGCATGCTCCTTGTTGTAATTAAATCCCCCCCTGTGGTGGTGGGGGGGGATGCGGAGGTCCTCCTTGTTGTTGAAGGGCCCCCTTGTGGTCCTCCACGGGGGCTAATGCGCGCCTCTCTTGACGCTGGAGACGGCCTCTTCCCATTGGCCGCGCCATCTTCCCTATAAGAGGATCCGCAATCTTTAAAATGGCGCGCCTTACCTGCATATGCGGCGGTCCCTCTTGATGTGGCGCTCCTTGTGGCAGCCGTCATGGCGGCGGCGTCCAAGATGGCCGCCGCCCGTGATGTTGACAGCGGAGCCGTCGATGATGATGTCCGTGTCGATGGCCCCGCTGTGACGGCCGCGTATGTGGGAGACTCTCCTGCGGTCCGGGATGATGTTGTCCTCGTGGATGTCCTTTCCGCAGGTGGTGCTGCTCCAGGTGGTGGTGTAGCAGTGGCCGTGGAGGTGGTGGGTGGCCGCGAGGAAGTCCGGCTTCGCGGCGATACTCCGGTGCACGCCGCCGCCGATGATGATGCACCAGGTGCCCGGGTCCGCGCACTTACTAACCCACCATTGTTTGTTAACGTTTGTTGTGTCCGTGCAGTCGCAGCGCGACCAGGCTCTTCCCGGGGGGGCTCCGCGTGCTCTTTCTTAAAATGATTAATTACCGTCCTTAGGGGGACCGGAAAGGTTCCTGTATTCGCACGCGGAGCACTTGTAAGTCACTGTGTCCCCCGGGTGATGCTTTTTTAGATGGCAAATTAAATGAACCTGATCACTGAAGGATCCCACGGACCCTATAACGTTACTCGCAACCCCTCGACAGCGCGGACAATAAAGCCGCTCTGGCAAGAGGTATGCGAGCACGATAACACGGGGTGGGCTCTGCGCCATCACAAATAATAAATAAATAAATAAATAAACAGTAGGGTGTATAGGCTGCTTCTAGCCCACTTTGTTCTTAAGACCCGGTTGTAAGAGCGTGAGAGAAAGATATATGTTAAAGTAAGATAGGAAGATATCTCGGAGGAGGAGTGACGGCACGGCGGGTGAGCAGGGGGAGTACGTGTGGCGAGGGAGGCGCGAGGGCGGGGGAGGAGGCGCGCGTGCCGACGTAGGCGAGGGGGTGAAAAGAGGGCGAGGGGGAGTTTCGGAGGACGAGCCGTGGTTTCTTATCGGGCGCCGCTTAGAGCGCGATGCGTTAATTGCGGTTTCTTTTATCGATGCCGCTTCGAGCGATTCGGGAGCGCAATTTATAAATAGGCGTTCGATGAGTTTTAAGTAGATAATGGTTTCGTTCAGCTTTAGGCGTCGCGGCGTTTGACGAGCCGCGATGACGTCGCGCGACGCTCTCGAGGACGACTCGCGGTTTTTCTTATCCGCGTCGCTCGAAGAGTG
>JBCEWD010191455.1:0-13758 GCA_039654425.1 Cataglyphis rosenhaueri | reverse complement strand
GGCTGGTGTTCGCCGGGCGGCAGACTTCCGACGGGCGACGTGTCGGGAACGATGGGGTGACGCATCGTTACAAACTATTAAATATTAATAATAATTCGGTTGTAGCTATTTGAGCTATAACATCTCTCCCCCGTTGAAAAAAGAAAAACGGGGGTGCAACGTTTTTCTTACAATTAGTTATACCATTTCTTATTCTAGTGATTACAATCATTTTCCGTTTATAATGTTTGATATAATTCTTATTATCTAAAATCGCGTGCTTAGACCACGCTTTAATATCGATCTTGGAAGTCCATAAGATATACGTGGTTCTTCCTCGCATATCCTTACTGGTTGCTTTATTTTCTTCTTTCTGTTTTTTTTTGTTTTATAATTTTTTTGTTTTATAATTGTGTATGTTATAATCGCTATTATAATTATTGTTATTAGTCCGCTCGTTGCCATTGGATAGATAAATTGTTTTTGAGCAAAGAAATTTTGTTCGTTATCTTGTACATTATTGTTTAATTTTTCTAATTCAGTTTTTAATTTTATTAATTCCGCTTGGTATACTGTCACGTCTTTTAAAGTATCGTTGTCATGTGACTTATTTTCGTCTTGTAAGAGCGTAATATTTAACTCTGGTAAATAGGTTTCTATATTTACTTATATGCAGTTTTTTTCGATTGAATCGTCATGTCTGGCGTTGTCAATTTACATTTTCTTCTTAGTAAAATTTTTCCTGTATTTTTAATAATTGTTTTGCGTTTGGTTTGCTTATCGCATTGTATATTTATTTGCTGGTCTGCGTTAATTGCGTATAGCCAAGTATGTGGCTGTTGTAGTCTAGTCCAAATCGCGTTTATTGAGTTTATTATTTTTGTTTTGTAATTATGTTGTTGTGACTGTGTATACAGTTGTATCTCGCACGCGCGTTCTGTCTCGTGCGATAAATCGATATCGCATTTTCGCATGTATACTTAGTGCCTCTTTTTATACAATTTCTTAAATTGTTTTCCGTTACTCTAAGATAGGTTAGTTTTTCCTTATCTACGGCAATTATATTATTATTTATTTGTGTTACAATAAATGTATTATTATATATAGGTACGGGAAGTGTAATTACATTTATAACGTCGTAACTTGATTGTGTAATTAACGTAAAATTGTAATATAGTATAAACATTTCTTTTATCGTAAAACGCACTTATTGTGGTATGTTCTTCTATTGCTAGCCAATCTTCGGTGCGTATTTTAAAGGGGAAGTACAGTCCCTGTTGCAATTGCGTCGCTTCCTTTAGATTTGTAATAATTGCTTCTATTGGCATTAATTTCGCATGCATTGTTCCTTTTCATGTGTACGTTACATATATTGGATTGTATTTTCCGCGTTGCGTATGAGTTCTGTAATAACTGCGGTAATTATTATGAAATTCATTTATTTCAGCGCGTTATACCGTTACCCCCGTTGTTGCAGAAGTTTTTCCTTCCGATCTATTATATCTTCTACCTTTTCAATGTGTGCTATAGCCTTTATGAAAAAAATACTCAAAAAAACACTCAAAAAGACTCAAAATAATACTCAACTTGAGGATTATTTCGGACACTCATCTTATATATAACTCTCAACTCTCTCTTTGAGTGTGTAACTTTTAAGTTGGGAATAACCCTCAAGTTAACACTCAAGTTAAAGGTAACACTGAAGTTGAGGGTAACACTGAAGTACTTTAAGCGATTGTATCTGAAGCGATCGTTACACTAAAGTTTAGAGTAATAATAACAATTCAATAAATGAATTAGAACACTTGACAAACTACACTCTGAAATAAAATGTTTGTCTAATAAGATATTCTTTAATGGTTAGAATGAATAACACATGATCGGTGAACATTTTGTTAACAAATTGTTTGTTGTGTTTAATTGCATGAAAATAATAAAATGCATATGCACTAGAAGCGTATATTAAATGAAATGAAATTGAATATATTTATAAGAATCTTAATTATTATTACAATATAAACTTTTTAGTATTATAAATTATTAATCAAATTAAAGTTCTTTCTTCTTTTAATTATAAAATTAAAACCTAATAAAAACTTCACATAAATTATTTTGTTATAACAAAAATATTGCAATTAGTGAAAGTTTAAAATATAACTGTTCTGGTATTCAAAAAGAAACTTTTGAAAGCAAAAATATATCACTATTCAATAACATTCAATCAATAAAATTAAGAACAAATAACTTATATCACATGCTAAAATATGAAGAATAAAAAATGACTTATTACATTAATTAATAAGTACGTTATTCAAAATATTACTCATATTCTAGCTATAATGATGGCGGTACTTTCTTTTTCAATTTATTTTGTTTTCCAGCATTTTTGCATTTATTTTCTATTAATTTAAAAAAAAAATTTTTTTAAATTTCTTCTTTGCTTTTCCCCGGAAATATCTTAATTGCATAGTCTGGAAAAATTAAACCATTTTTAATTTTTTTGTTACTACAATATGTCAAACGAATTAGTTCAATACAATATTAGACATAAGTTGATTTATAATCATTATTTCAATTTTAAGCCGTATCTGACAGAGATACCACATCACTAGTTAAGCGCATTAAAATGGAATTATTCACAATATTATATTTAATATAATAAAATAATTATTTTATTGTTTGGGAAAGATGTATGAATTGGGAGATGGAGAAAGGCTAGCAAGAGATGTTGGGAAAGGTGTTGGGAGAAAAGAGCGAGGGAGAGGAGTGATTGAAGGATTTAGAGAGATTAAGACGTGAGGGAAAAGTGGTCGGATTAGGAATTAGGTAAAGGATGAGATTCAAGAAGAGGAGAGAGAGAGAGAGAAAGAGAGAGAGAGAGGGAGAGAGAGAGAGAAAATAAGAACTGGAGTCCCAACTACAACAAGGGACACTGGGGGAAGTAAATTTTCCTCCCCAGCCGGCAAGGCTCGAGGGCGGAGGGCCTCTTCGAAATAGTGCAACTGCCAGTTTCCGGAGAGGCTTTCCACAACGCTCAAGGATAGACCACCCGGAGTATTTAGTATTCCCATGACCGTTTGTTTAGGCCAGGGAGTAGCCTTACATAACTCCGCCTTGAACTCCATTGAGGCGGGGTATGCTTAAAGGCATTTCCCCCATATTATCATGATAAAAATTGCAAACCTAAACATGATCTAAATGTCGATGAGGATGCAGTCATATATAACAAAATTAATAAGAAATGGGAATCTGCAAAGATTCTAAAAAAACACGTTAGTCCTAAATCATATGTTCTGAAAAATCAGAATGGTAATATAGTAAGAAGAAATTCAATGCATTTAAAAAATCTTAAGGCCGTATTACATTACAAGTAGCTGGCTCGGTTACGGTTGGAGTTACGGTTAACAGTTGTAAATTGATCAATCAACCGGCAAGCTACTTTGCTCTGATTGATCAATCCACAATCATGAACCGTAACTTCAATTGCAACAGAGCCCGCAATCCATAGTGTAATACGGCTTTTACAATGAATTTAAAAGAAGAAATGAACAGGATGTCATAGATGAACTACTAAGTAGAGATTTTAATCGGATCAGTAATGTTGAAAATGATCAAAATAGAATTCAAAACCGGCTTGTAAATGATGCACCTGCTAATACATCTGATGCTCAATTAAGAGTTCTCTCCTATTTTGTTCCTTTCTAAAAGTCGCCCTGCTTCTTGATCTTCGTGACCCTCCTCTCCTTTACATCCCTCCTATCCTGTAACCCCCGCCCTTCTTTCTCCTTCCTTCCTTCTCCCTCCTCTTTTCGCCTACCCACTTCTACTCAAAGATCTTCTTCAATCGCGGCTATAGAAAAAAATGCTCCTCACGCAAACTTGCCCATAATCTCCCCGCTACATAACAATATAGTTAAATTATGGGCACAAAAAAATTCAAATAAGCATTTAAATCTGAAATTCCTCTAGCATGATATACTAATCGAAATTGCTAAGGACCTTTTAAGACAGGCTCTCAACCCCTTTAATTATGCATATTAACAATAACAAAACAAAAATTAACATAGTCCAATGGAATTGCTGCTCCTTGGTAAGGCGGATGGATGGATCTCCATTACATCTTGAATTTCAAATCCATGTTGTTATACTGTGTACAGATAGACACATATGGATGCAAACACATTTTTCCTTCCCCAATCACGTCCTCTCTTCTCTTGACCGTAACAGACAAGGCGGCACAGACGTATAGCGTTACTCATCGATAAAAAATTTAAATTTACAATCATTCATAATGACTCACTAGTAAATATAGCAGGGCCTGTCGCCATCGAACATATTTTGGCTAAAATTTGGATTGGCAAAAATTCATATATACATATTGGCGCAATGTACAGACCTCCCGGAGCCCATTCCTCTTCCTCTCGTGATGCATGAACCGAGTCCATCTGCGAGAAATACAATCTTATTCTCCTAGATGATGATTTTAACGGCAGAAGCCTTTTGTGGGATTCTGATGTCACCTATCCCAATCGCGAAGACCAAAGAATAGAGGAAGCCATTGCAGTCTCTGGACTTGTATGCCTCAATTCTGGTTCTTTCACCTGGACCTTGCGGGATATGTCCTCTTTCTCCGCTCGCGACCTTATTCTTTCCTTGGCTCCTCTGGCCAGTCGATGCTCCTGGTCGATACATGAATATAAATTCGATAGCGGCCATTTTCTTATCTTTATCAACATTGATGATATGTCGTCAATCCTGTTCCCCTAAACCTTCCTTCTCCACTTCTCGGGTGGATCTGTTTTTGAGCGTGAGTGCCGCAGTTCAACCAATCAATTGAAGCTGGACTCTATTACTCTGGATAATACTTATAATCTATTCATTAGTCATATACATAACGCACTATTAACAGCCGGTATAAAGAAACACGATCAGACATACAAAAAATATTTGCAAGCCTTCTACCGCTTGGTGGGACGAAAAATGTTACCAATTGATAAAAATAAAAACACACTTTTCAATTTTAAATCTCTCGATAAATAATTACGATAAATATATCACAGCATCTAAAGCTGTTTCAAAAAATTTTAAAAATAAGAAAGGAAATCAGTTCAGAAAATTCTGTTCCGCTTTATTCCCTTCTATTCTAATCAACAAAATTTGGCAAACAATGCATTCCTTTTATAATCCATTTAAATCGGCTCGCGGTCTTTTAACAATCACATTTCTCTCGATCACTTCGAACAAGTGTTCAATTCCATAACCCCTCCGAACTTGATTTCTAATTTTAATCAGAATCTTGCCGATATCCTTCCTAAATGATATTTCGATTCTTCACACCAACATAGATTCCTCTTTCATGATATTCCCTTTTTCTGTCTCGGAGTATAATTCTGCTCTGAGTTTTCTTAAACTACGTTTTACCCCCGGACCGGACTTAATTTCCAATCGAATATTAAGACATCTTCCTTCCGAAGCGCATACTTTTATCTTAAAAATGTTTAACATATTCCATAAATGTATATTCCCAACTAACTGGAAAAAATATTTCGTAATATTTATCCCTAAACACAAAAAAATGCCTTACGTCCTATCTCTTTTTATCCAATAATATATTGAAACTTTTCGAAAAATTAGTTTACAAGAGAATGGAATGGTGGGCAGAGAATATCCTCCCCTCTTTTCAATTTGGTTTCAGGAAGGGACTCTCGTGCACTGACAATGTTGCTTTTCTACTTTCTAAAATTAGAATCGCCTCAGCCCGGCGTTCTGTTTCTTGTGAACAGACCTCTGGACCTTGTTGGAGCTTTTCATGGTATACTAAAAACGCTAATACTCCTATTAAAAAATATAGATTCTCCTTAAAAATTACTTTTTTTATTGAAACGCTGTTAAGGGAAAGACAACTGATCGGGTTTGTTTCAGGCGTCCATATGCAGAATCGCACTGCTAATCGCGGTCTGCCGCAGTGGTCCATCCTTAGCTCACTACTGTTTAAACATAGCCTTGATTGAAAAATGTTTTTCTCTTCTCGTCCAGATACTTATATACGCAGATGATTTGGCAATATACTGTTGTCATGAATCGACAGTATATATCAAGAACCAATTGAACCTGGCTATGGGTAATTTTTCTTTGTTTCTGAAGGACTTGAATCTTTTTATCTTCCTTTCCAAATCTTCTTTTATTTGATTTTCTCGAATATGAATTCTACGAATTTGTACACTTTGATACGAGCTAACAATATTTGTGTACACTTGGACGGAGTCCGGCTCCCCTTTTCCAGGACCTCTCGCAACCTGCTAAAGGCTAACTTATCGTGGAGATCTTACATCAACATGACTAAAAAGAAAATTCTCAGAAAAGTCCAACTTATTGAAAGCTATGATGGGAATTAGATCGGGAATACATCTCTCAACAATGATCGACAGAGGCATCATCCAGTCCATTCTTGACTGAAGCTGCCAGATTTTCCATTCTCTGGGCAAAAAGAAATACACGATTATGTGCAGGCTCCAATACGCTTCGCTTTGAACAGCGCTAGGTCTAATGCGCACAACGCTGACTAATGTCATCCTGGATCTTTGCGATTATCCCTCGGCTAGGTGATATGTCCAAAACAAATTTCTTTGCAGAGTTATTTCTCGCAAATTACATAGCCTTTGCCCGCTTCTCATCTCATTAATTGACTCCTTAATGGAGCAATTCCGCATTATGTCAGGTTTAGATCAAATTATGCGGCTTGGTTCTGATCTTTTCAAACGGATAGAATCGGCTTGGCATGTTGGCTACCTGTCTGCTTTTGAGGTGAATTATCATCTAAACTTAGAAATAAATACAACTATCGGTTTCATAGCGCGAGTGTGATGAGGTCTTTTGAATCTTTGGTGGAGCGCTTTGGAGAATACGCCGTATTATTCACAGGTGGATCTAGGACAGAGATTGAAGATGCGGTTAGAGTCGGATTTGCGGTGGTTATTTCTCATCTCCACCTAACAATTAAAATTCGCCTGAGCGATTATTCATCAATTTACGATGCGAAATTTTTGGCCCTAAAATGTGCCCTACAACAGATCATAAAGCTCGACTTTTCCAGGGCCATCATATTTTCAAACTCTTTGAGTGCTTTGAATAGTCTCTTCTCTGCGGACTATAAGGGCAGTTTACACCCGGCGGTGTTTAGAATTAAATCCAAACTTTTTTCTTTTAACAAATCGGACCGATGGGTTGACCTTTGGTGGATTCCGGCCCATAAAGGAATTCTGAGCAACGAGAGCGCAAATGCTGCTGCGAAGGAAGCCTTGCTTCTTCCTGATTCCCTCATAATAGCCAAATGCCATTACACCAATCTTTACTCCCGCTTCAAAAAAGATGCGAAAGCTGACGCAATCAACATCATTAAAACGGAAGCTGAGAGTAAGGAGTCCAGATACTTCAACAAAATCGAAAAGTACATGGCTCCTCCATTACCATGATACGAACTTTGGGGGAACGTCTACCCAGACCGGTGATCGTTCTCGTCGAGATTCAGATCGTTCCATGTCTAAGTCAACACACATTTAACGGATAAAATCATTATATCTGACCTGGCCTGTACATGTAGATACGGGCAACAAAAACTAATAATAAAAAAACTATAAACCATGTATTTTTTGACTGTCCGCTTCGAGCGATGCATTCCTTGATTTCTGATCTTTACCGTGCTGACTCATTGGTGGACATCCCGTCTAGTGTTTTCTAAAAATACTAAATTATTTCTGGCGCTACATAAATTCGTCACTAACTCTCGGCTCAACATATAAATCACTTACATCCAATAAAACAATAACTAAAAGTTGTATATTAGATTGCCTCCTAGCCTAACCCATTAGCTGTCGTAAAGAATACGACAAATTCTTATCAATTTGAAGATACTTAAAGAACATTACATCGCAAAATTCCACAGCTGTCAGGCAGCTCAAGTACCAACTGGCATATGAGCGGATTCTTGGATGCCTAAGTACCACATAGAAGAAAGAAAAGAAATGAAAGATGGAAAATGAATTTTTTTTTCGAAAATAAATTTATTAATGACTTTATTTTTTACAAATTATAGTAAAAAGTTGAGGATTTATATATACAGTAATATAAAATAATATTTCTGGAGTCAAGCGACGCTTTCCTCTAATTTAATTAAAGTAACTGATACTTCGGGCAATATCAATTCAAGTTTATACTGTATCTGCACTTATATAATAGGAAAAAATATTACATAAGATTATGGTTTTTCTACTTCCGAAAGTTGGGTAAACGGAAGATGAAAACATGTGCTCAAGGAGAAAGGTGATTTAGTTGGTGTGGAGATGGAGAAAGAGGAATGGGATCAAGGAGCAGAAAGGGCAACAAGGAAAGAATAAGAGAGATTGGAAGGAACTAAGTGGAAAACAGGAGAATGAAATTAGAAGAATGGAAAGAAGACAGGAAGGAGATTGAGGTTAGGAAGGCAGAAGTGAGAAAGGGAGAGAGTGGACAGTGATAAAAAATGGAGTGATGGATCGGTAAGGCAGAGAAGGAAGGGCTCGTAGCGAAGAAGGATAAGAATGAATGGGGAAGAGATGGGAGATTGCGCTAAGAGGAACAACAGATCGAGAAGCGAGCACATGGGATTTCTGATAGATGTGGCGGAAGCGAGAGTCTGAGGGGAGAGACATAGAGAAGTAGAGACAAAGTAGTAAGGGTAAGAAAAGACGAAGATAGCAACATGAGAAGCGGAATAGAAAGCGAAGGAGTAGCAGAGGAAGAAGGAGGAAGAGGAAGAATTCAGCGGAGGAAAGAAAACAATGGAAAAGGAAAGTATCGGCTGCACAGAGATGAAAGAGTAGAAAAGAAAAGGAAGCAGAGAAGGGAAGAGAGAAGTGCATATGAAGGAAAAAGAAGGGAGCAGAGAGAAGAGGGAATTGTGGAAAGAAGAGAGGGAGAAAAGAAGGAGTGAAGGGAAGGAAAGTGTCGCATATGGGGAAGGAGAAGAGAGAGAAGGGAGCAGAAAGGAGAATAGAATTATGAAAAGGAGAGAGGGGAAAAAGAAAGAAGTGAAGAGGAGGAAAGCGCAGCATCGTTGGCAAGAAAGAAGAGACAAGGGAACAGAGAGAAAATTAAAATTGTAGAAAAGGGAGAGAGAGATAGGAAAGAATGAAAAGATGGAAGGAGAGAAAAGTGTGGCAGAGAAGAGGAAGGAGAAAAAAAGAGGAAAGTTCAATAGGAAACAAAAGGAGAAAGAATGACAAAGGCAATGGAGAAAGAAAAAGTATCGGCGAGAGTAGAGAAGGGAAAGGAAGAGGAAGGAAGTTTGCGGAGGAAAGAGAAGAGAGTAATAATGCTACGGTAGACAACAGAAGATACTAAATTGAAAGGAAGAAATGGAACGAGGAAAGGAAAGACTGGGGGCGGAGGAAATGTGAGAGGAATGATAAGGGAAGGGGAGAGGTTTAAGAAGAAGGCTATGGGTTGACGGGAAAGAATAGAAATGGGACGAAGATAGGAAGGTATGGTGGGAGAAGAGAGGGAATTAGAAGACGCGTAAAAGGAAAAACATAAGAGAGGAGTAGTAAGGAGAGGAGAGAGGATTGAGAAGAAAATGAGGAAGGGGGGAGATAATAAACGATGTAAGGCCGTATGGGTCAGGTCGAGATAAGAGAGAACAAGGAGTATGTATTGAAAAGTTATGTATTGACAAATGTAATATTGAATCCCCTTTAGGGGGCAATAAAGATGCTATTGAATTGAATATTACATAAGATTGTTATCATAATAATATTTTAAACAATAATTTGCTAATTATAATAAATTTAAGTAACACATACACATATATAATTTTCATAAAGTGTGTTTTCAGAATTTACGCAGCTCAGTACAGCGTTCATATTCCTTGCTTAGTGCTTGTATGTTCAATACAAGCTATTCATACTCTCTTTCTTTCTCTCTTTCTCTAAAAATAATACTAATAATTATTATAACATATTTGAACAGAAATCTTGAGAATTTATAATGAATCGAAATCTAGAAAAGACATTTCATGTATCAAAACGACATTTAAAACAATTAGCTGCACAAGAATACAAAATTATTTGTGATTCTTTATTAAGCACATGCAAGACTGCAACATCATCTCAGAGTAATGTTGATTACACAGAACATTTGGAAACTATTTCTACAGTTAATTCAGATGTAATAAATATTGAAAGTACTGAAAATGCTGTAACCGAAAATTATATTGTTCACAAATGAAACGAAAATAATGATACATCTAACATGCAACAATTCTGCATTAGCGATTCTGAATCAAAAACTTATGTAATGATGTGCACATCGTTAACCGGCCGTTCACCCGCCAGACACCGCCACCCGACGACCATCGGTCGGGCCAGCGCGCGTGAAATACCGCCGTCCCACGCCCAGCAGTCACGGGACCTTAGAGCGAAAGCGCTATGCGCCCCATCGTATTATAAACCGGCGAGCAAAAACCAACATCTGGTAAATATTTATTTATTTACAAGTATATCACCGGGTCGGCACACCGTACCGGAGCACGAGTCGCGCGCTCGGGAAACCGTTCCAACCGCTTCCGAATATTCCCGAGTCGCGAACGGGCTCAACCGAATTGTTGAACAAACAATTATCGCGCCGACCCGATACCGCCGACATCGGGTATAAATAGGCGCTCCACCGGGTAAAAAGACAGAACCTTCTCCGCTGCTCTGAACACAATGCTCAGAGCATCCCGAAGAAACCTACACGCTTCATAAGGGAGATCGAGGTTGGGTGTACTCTGCCTCTGCTGGGCTTTCCCAGCATCCCGCAAAGCCAAGCGTTCCGAGCAAGCATCCGATCGTTCGGCAATACTTCTAGCGGTGGGAAATTACCCGCCACCGACGGATATTCCTGTCTGCCGAACGCTCCTATTCTGACCGCGAACCGCTCGCGCAAATTCCAGACAAATCGCGAAGCATCTCGCGATCCGACTCAAGACGACCGCGACTCGCCATTACTACGGCGATAGAGTCCGCATAACTAAGGCCGTAAGACCGCCCTACGCGCCGAAACTATCGGCACGCTATTCGTCACGCCGCGAGGCCCCTGCTCCTCGCGGCGATATCACCGCGCGCCATCGCGCTTCTCACCCGCCGGGTGACACCGCCTATCGATCACGAGTTTCGATTATCGCCCTCGCCGTTCTCACCTGCGCTCATTCAATCGCGTGCACTCGCGCTCATTTACATTCATCCGCGCCCGTGCAGCCACACACACACACACACACATACACACACACACACGCACACGCACACACACACACACACACACACACACTTTGTAAACCCGTAGGCTGACAATAAATAAATTTCTTGTTTATTTAGCACAACCACTCGCATACTTGTACTTGCTATATCTTCCGAACCCTGATCCCGACCGAGCTATCCTGCGACAGCGCTCGGGAAAAACCGACCGTTACACTTATGTAGTATCAGAAATTGCAAATATATCAGATGACAATTTAAAAAGTTATTTTGCTTCCTAGGCTGTACAACATCAAATTTCACATACAGCTCTAAGAGCGCTGCTTCAGAGATTAAGAAATCATTCATGTTTTTCATCATTATCTTTAGATGCATGTTCACTTTTAAAAACTCTGAGGAAACAAGAAATGCGTACAGTAATGCCAGGAACGTACTATCATTTTGGATTACAAAAATCTGTATTGAATATATTAATCTCCATAAAAAGCAATGTTGATAGTATAGAAATAGCTATTAATCTCGATGGATTACCACTCTCAAAATCATCACAATAACACTTTTGGCTCACACCTGGTTCAATTATGCCATATAATAATGTATTTGCAATTGGAATTTATTATGGAACTGAAAAACCAGCAAATGTTAACGATTTTTTAAAAGATTTTGTGGACGAAGCTATAGAAATGTGCAAAAATGGAATTTATCAACGACTTGTCAACGACTTGTCAACGACCGTAATATACAATCCAAAATAGAAGCTTTAATGTGATACACCAGCAAAAGCATTTGTTCTATGTATAAAAGGCCATTCCGGATATTTTAGTTGGACTAAGTGTAACAGAAAAAGAATATATATGAAATCGTATGTGCTTTCCACAAATTGATGCAACATTAAAATCTGATGATGATTTTATCCAAAAGATTGATGATAGCTATCACAAGCCAAATATAATATGTAGCTTATTAAAAATCTCTCATTTCAACCTGTTACAAATATTCCACTCGAGTATATGCATTTAGTTTGTTTGATAATAATACGTAAATTAATATATTTATGATTAGATGAAATTTCTTTTATAGTACAACATAGAACCGTTGAAGAAATATCTATACATCTAACAACTCAATTAAAGCCATCAATACTTATAGAATTCGCAGAAAAGCCACGAAAAATTTATTATTTAAATTATGGATTATGTAAAATTATGGAAAGCCACGGATTATAGATTAATACTGCTGTATACCGGCCCATTGGCTTTTAAATCTATATTAAAAAAAGTGTGTACATCCATTTTATGACATTGCATGTAATTATTAGAATCTTGTCTTCAAAGAATTTGCATGAGCATCTATCTTATGCAAGATCTAATTATTTTTTTATTAAACATTTATCGAACTTTATGGAGTACAAAACATATCGCATATCATCCACAGCCTTATACATCTTGTAGACAACGTCAAAAAATTTGGATCACTTGATAACTTCAGTGCTTTTAAGTTTGAGACCTATATGCAAGTATTTAAAAAATATCTCAGAAAAGCGAAGAAACCCTTAGAATAAGTTGTAACCGAAATGTATTAAAAAAGAAATTAATTTAAGTACATCATCGATTGATTCCGTTTGATACATCTAACTTTAATGTCCTTACATAACGATAGTCCATTTCTATCCGATTGCAATAATCCACAATATAAAATTATTAAATACTGCGGAATAACATTTCAAGCTTGCAAATAGTTGTGGTTTGAATTGTGGTGCTTTGTATGTTTTGAAAATGTGCACATTGCATAAAGCGCAATATTCTTGTTATTATCGGATAAGAATTTTTGGAAAAAGAAGAATCTATTTATTGTTTCCTGTTTATCTTCATTACTTGGGATTTATTCCGTAAAATCATGGTCAGATTTGAAATCATGGCCATTAAAAAATGTTATTAAAAAATATATCAAATTGCCATGCGGAAATGATAAATATGCAGTCTTCCCGTTGATACACAGTGAAATGTAATTGATACATTGATTCATTCACACAGAATGACTGATAAATTTTATGAGATCGTCGAATTCGAAGATGGATACAAGTTATATCAAATAATTGGTTCAGTGGAGACTTAACAAAAGTTTTTTTGCCAAACTTCACAAATAACAAGCGATATGATAAAGCGGTGAAACTTATGAATGAGCCAGAATGTACTTGGTTGGAACATCCCATTCGAAAAATATATGGAACATTTAGTAAGCAATGTTAAATTTGTTATATTATTACAGTCTTTTGCATGTAAATATGTTTATATTTTTGAATAATATAAGAAACTGTGATTTATTAAATTATACATTTGTTGTGCATCTGCGGGGAGGCACGGGATATTTAGGATCTTCGCCACTAAGGGCTGAGGAGCCGAGGACCGGGTCGGAAGCCGGTGATTGGGGAACTTTAATAATTATCAAATAAAGTAGATTTATTCATATAAATTGAGTCGCTTCCTTTTTTCCGAAAGTTCTCCTTCACAAT